>JANIJI010000005.1:715000-717500 GCA_024500535.1 Leptonema lineaticorne | reverse complement strand
CAATGCATCGATTAATTGTTGCATATATAATGCACTTATAATTATTTCATATTTAATCTTTGAATTGATTTAATCGTTACACTCTTTGTAGTCTATTCTTCTTCATTGAAATTCTTATAAAATACAATATATATTTTTAATAATAATTTTTCATATTATATATATATATATATATATATATATATATATATATATATATATATATATATATATATATATATATGTTTGTTTCTTTATCATAATTAATATCTATAATACAATGTGACATTTTTCTGAAAATAAACTACTATAATTCATAGTAGTTTATAGTGCGTTGTCATACATAATTTATCAATACGAACGACTATAACAATGAAAATTATCAATTTCCATCTTTGAATATATATATATATATATATATATATATATATATATTCATATAAACATATATATATATATATATATATATATATATATATATATATATATATATATATATACACATATACATATATATATATATATATATATATATATATATATATATATATATATATACTTAGTAAAGGATTTTGAATATGTGCCTATATATTTATACGTAATACACGCTTGATTATAAGCGAGCAATATATAATCATAACATTTGTGACAACTGCAATTACCTCCGGCTTCATCCCTGTGAAGCTAATCTACGATCATCTTTATTGCTGAGGAACACTAGATACGACCGGATTGAGCAATTTGATCTTAACCGGATAATGAATACACGAATATCGTTATTCGCTTATCGTGCCAGTGGTGGTCCGTGCGGTCGAATAACAAAACACCGGTCGAGACATTCCCGTGTTTCGATATGGACACGTAAATCGACGTTCGCATAGATTATAAACTAGGATTATTTTCGGGTCGAAATTAATTTCGATTCAATTCAAGTTGAAATAAAATAAATAAAAAAGTGAAAAAAAATTTTTTTTTTTTTAATATTTAATTTAATTATTAAAATTATATTTATCAAAATTTTTCTATTGTATATAAATGTCAATTAAATTTATATAAATTATATATTATTGATATATTTTTTCATTGACTACGAATGATACATAACCGCATTATATAAATTTTAAATATATATATATATATATAAATTTTATTTACCATGTGAAAAGGCGATTTTCATACATAAAAAATTTGAAATTGACGTGAAAAAATTCGATATATATATATATATATATATATATATATATATATATTTATAAATATCGTTCATTGTAATAATAATGTTCATATACATAAAATGTCACACTCGAATGCTATTACTTATACTTACAGTTTAATATTAAAATCATCGCTTTCAATTATATATATATATATATATATATATATATATATATATATATATATATATATATATATATATATATATATATATATATATATATATATATCATATTTTCGAATTTGTTATCCAATTTTATATTTTATACTCATCGTCGACACTTTTCAAAAATAGACGCGGTGCGCGAATTCGTACGCGGGTTCACTTGTTTAATATTTTATATTGCGACGCGTATTCGCAACAACCCTGAAACGTATATATATATATATATATATATATATATATATATATATATCAAACGATTTTCCAACCCCTAACTGAATTGATTGAAGATTATTATAATTCTAGTGCGATATCACGGTACACAAGTGATTAACGACCAAAATGGCCGCGCCCGCATAACAACGCACATAAGGCGCAATTAACAGAAAATTCCCAAACCCTCAAACCTTTAACGGGTAAACCTTTGCCCGCCCACAATGTACACCCACGTTGACTTTAATTTACTATTCAAAATATCCACCTATTCAACCCTTTCGCTTTTGAGGCATCCGCGTTCCAATCGTTAATGTAAGATATTACAAGATAACATTGCTTCGATGAGACGATTATAATTAATAAATTTTATATATAAATAATAATAATTATTTTTATTATTCAAATTGATCGTTTTTTATTTTTGTTATAATACATATATATATATATATATATATATATATATATATATAATATTTTAGAATGAATAATATTATTAAAATAATATTATATTTGATCGTTTCATATAATATGAAAAATTGTAAAAAATTATAAATTAATCCGTAATTGAAATACAAAAAAAAAATACGAATTTTCCAGACCGACGTTTTCAGATAATAGGAACGAGTGTAAAAAAGATGAATATGAATAATTTCTCCCGGGGGAAAATTTTTTCCACGTTGTTTTTCTCGTTTATTTTCATTCGAGAATCTAGAAAATTTTGCGAGAATTGAAAGTTTACTATTGCGATTAATTTTTTTTGTTCTTTCGAATAATACTAGAATTCAATTATTTTTCACTATAAAAACGATGATAATAGATCCGAGTGAAATATTTAATTTACAATGAGATTTTTATCTTAATTGTTGAGTTAGCAATTTAATCTTGTAAAAATAAATAAGTGTTACGAAGCTCAAAAGTTACAGCTGG
>JANIJI010000005.1:707500-710000 GCA_024500535.1 Leptonema lineaticorne | reverse complement strand
ATTTACCGTTTTTAAGTTAATAAAAAAAAAAAACACATTATAAAGAATAGATAGAAAATGTTTAAAGACAATGTTCGGCGCAAAGTTCTTATAATTTAATTGCGGCACCCGCCCCTCCCGCCAAAATGTAACGGGTTCAAGAATTAAAATGGAAATTTGCACAGTTTGTGGGGCGGATGGGTGAAATGGACCAAAGTCGAAGACGGGACGTAATGGGCGGCGGAGGGCGGCTAATATTTCGCCGTGGAACGGGTCGGTTGGGCGGAATAAATGTATGGGATAATCTGTTTTATTGTTATTCCAAGTTCATTATTTTACATAAGCTGGCATTTTTATTCGGTCGTAAGCCCTCCGGAGACCCTTAAAGGGCGAGCGCCCTAACTTTATATCGGCACGGTTAGGCTTTACTTTCTCCCTCTCTCTCTCTCTCTCTCTCCTACTTTCTTTTTCTTTTTATTTCTTTTCTTTCTTTTTTTTCATTCTTTTCTTACCTACCTCTCATACCAATATTTTATATGCGACTCGCACTCACGATGACTTCTTTTTCACCTACGTCTCGCATGAGATATTTATGGAATATAGAATCATGAATAAATCTAACTGTCACTGTGGTTTTTTCAGTCATTTTTCTTTCGCGTTCCATACATGCTCGCATACATGTTATACGATTGTACAGCGCGACAAAAAGTTACAAACAATCCCAAAATATGAATTAATTTAATAACATATAAATTTCTAATAGTCATATTAAAAATCAGACACAATTTTTATATAGAAATTATATGTATATATATATATATATATTTATATTATATATAAAAAATCAACTAGATTTGTACATGAATTAATTTATGAAAAAATATTAATTTATATATATACACATCACGATACGCCACTGCACAACCAATCATAACGCCTGGACACACGCTCGTTCGCTCAATCACTCACACGCTCTATATATATATATATATATATATATATATATATATATATATATATATATATATATATAATAAGATATTTGAAATTTTTCACGCAAAAAATCGTCTCTTTCGAAAAGGATTCCACACTTGCGATAGAAAAACATGAAAATCCAAACATTTTCACACGTAATTGAAAATTTAAGAGGTCGCTCAAATACTTTCAGTTCTGACTGTATGCATATATTATACACAACACACACACATACAAATATATCTATATATATATATATATATATATATATATATATATATATATATATATATATATATATGAGTCTTCGTGAAAAAGCCACTTTTCGTAAGCATGAAAACATTTTCTTCGACTTTTTTTTTCGCATCTTCCTATTCGGCTCCTTATTTTCTTCCCTTATATATTTTTTTATGTACTTTGTCGTCTATTCCATTTTATTTTTTTTTATATCGTCGTCTCTAAGGGGGTAAGGTGAAGGATTTGCGTTTTTCTTAAGCTATTCGAATATCGAGATGCTCTTTGAATAATCGGATTTTAGTGCTTATTTCGAATATTATCTTAAATTAGCTTCTAATATATGATATAAAATATTCATATATTGCTTTTTTTATTTCGTATTAAATATTTTTTACTTCAAATTAAATTTATATATATATATTAAATGCTAAAAAAATCAATTATAATGTGACAAATTTAAAAATATTTAATATTTAAATTGTTTATTTATTATAGTATAAACGTGATTTAGGTGAATTGCTGATGCATGCATTATTTGTATTTTAAATTAGAAATAAAATATTAAAAATTAATTATTATAATACAGTTATTTATGTAATACTATAAATTTTTAAGCTTATTTATTAATTGGATGAAAACTTTTAAATCATAAAGTTTGAATAACGATTTTTAAAATATAACAATGATGTATTTTCAACTGTTAAAAGAAATAATCTTCTTACGAAATATTATAATTAAATTCCATGATTTATGTTTTTATTGAATCTAAGATTTTATCTGATGTTTGAAAAAAAATTAAATAAAAAAATATTATTAATAATATAATTAAGGAATGATTGCGTTGATAGAAATAATTTTATTTTTATTTCCCCATCCCCCCTCATCCCCAAAAAAATATCACAAGCTAATTTAATATATAATATTCGCATACAAAATTTTTTTTATCACAGTCAATTTACGAGTCATATAATAAATGAGCGATGGGCGAACATCAATTTGAACTCCGATATAATTCAAGATCTTCCCTGCTGCACACAATCGGAAAATAGAAGAAAACGCGAAAAAAAAAGTAGATAGTCTCGTCGTTCGCATGAAAAAAATATAGGGGAGGGGGGAGTGTTGGAAGAAAAAATTTACATATTCGCCCCATTTTTATCCATTATTGAGAAGCTATGATAAAGGGACGCGTTGACGAACATAAAGAGCCTCCGGCACCCCGTCATAACCGTAAAATTAAGATATATCTAAGAGTGCTGGTGATTTTTCTTCTACTTTTCGAATTTTTTCTAAAACTTAGACCCAGTCAAAT
>JANIJI010000005.1:495000-705000 GCA_024500535.1 Leptonema lineaticorne | reverse complement strand
AAAAGTGCAACTTTTATTCACATTGAACATATTTTAAAAATATTTTATTTTTATCAATCACAATTAATGAAAAAATATTTCATTTCATTTCACAATAAATAAAATTACAATAGAATATATATTATAATATTAAATATCATAGATTGGATAGAGAAAACGTTAGAAATGGTTAGTTTATACAGTGTTTTATCACTGGATAATAACTTAAAATATAGCTAGAAGTAAAAGGATTCATTCTATATATATATATATATATATATATATATATATATATATATATATATATATATATATATATATATATTCAAAAATCTTTATGTCTTTAGTGGTGAGAAAAAATTACCCCGTTCGTCTTCATCGCTAGGGAGGATGTTGAGCGATGAGACGAGCATCATCATCAGGATCGAATGAGTATTCGCAAAAGTAGACGATTTTAAAAATTACTTTCTGCCATTCTTTCGACGATACCGTTGAAATATATAAATTGCACGTCGGTTCGCGTATTCTTTCGTTGAAAATTCTTATTTTCTTCATGTTTTTCTTACTCGCCGAAAAATATCATTTTAAGTACGTCGAAGCGTTAAGCGTTATCAGTATTCGATTGTATAATTCGCGCAAAATATCCGTTTCGATTTATTTATTTATTTTTTTTATATAAGAATTGTTAATATTGATTACGATTTAATTAAAGAATTATTAGATGAATTCGAGGTAGAAATATAAAAATATTAATATCTTAAATATAATATTTTAAAAATATTTATTTTTTTCTATGTATTCATATAGTAAAGGTTACATTTTGTTTCATTTTATTATAGAAAATTACACGAATATATAATATATAATAGTTCACCTTTATTCAAAGATAAACAAACATTGAACAACAAATTAAAAAAATGATTTTAATAAAACATAAACTATATAATAAATAAATAAATATATATATATATATATATATATATATATATATATATATATATATATATATATATATATATATATATATAACACAGAAGACACGATCGAATTTAAAACTAATTTATTTAACGCAATAACATGGATTTACAATATTCTAGTTTGTAGAAAATATATGAATATTATAGTGGATAGTATCCAATAGAAAATTAATCAATTTCATTCGATAATTATTAACCGTGATTAAATTTGACTAAAATATCAATACTCGGAGATTATCTAAAAGCGTCTTATATATATATATATATATATATATATATATATATATATATATATATATATATATATATATATATATATATACTTGTATGTAAATATATTATAAGCATTATGCGAAATTGAATTTTGAAAATCGTATATATATATATATATATATGTATATATATATATATATATATGTATATATATATATATATATATATCTATAAATATATATATATATATATATATCTATAAATATATATATATATATATATATCTATAAATATATATATATATATATATATATATATATATATATATATATATATTCGATACCCACATAAAATATCGGTACAATCTCGGTTAGCTTAAATTCAATCCAGTTTAGGATTAATGTACGCCACAAAATCGAAACTACACGCCGCTACCAAAGAAAATACAAAGAAGGTTTACATTTGACAAAGTTAACTTAACTCGGTATAAGAAGACAAGAATATATATATATAAGAAAGAAAGAAAGATACGTTTCATTTGATAACCGTTTGGTTTAACGGAACAGGATATTCGATTACGGAATATTCCTTACGGCGCAAAACGGAAACGTCCGTTTCTTTCTACTTACTTTTTCAACATATATATATATATATATATATATATATATATATATATATATATATATTTTTTTTTTTTTTTTCGATTTTATTTTATGCAATGAATATTTGAGACGCTCTGATTTATACGGTGACGCGTCAGTGTTGTAGTGTTTCTCAACTGTAATTTATCGAGGTCGGTAAGGAAAGTTTGAACTTCGCATCGGTTAAAAGCTTTAGGATTATTGTTCGAGTAAGTTAGACACGGTTGTGAAACTTTATTACCGTGTCGTTCACACGTTCATTTTTTCTTTATTGTTTCTTCTGAAATTCAACCTCTTAAAACTCAGGTGACAATCCATTAAATTTTTAAATTGCTCTTTTATTGAATAGCATTCGAGATTTTTCAATGCTATATATATATATATATATATATATATATATATATATAAATCACTTAAATAAAATATATTCAATTACATTACAATATATATTTATTAAAATATATAAAACTGACGTCGCTGAAAATCGTTCGATTTCTCAATAAATTCTCAACGCTCACATATATCCTTTGGCATCCGCATGTCGAAAATAACGTAGGAACATATATATAAAGATCTTTAACGTGACGATAATCGTTGGTAATTTTTCGGTGAATTTCGCACGCCTCGCACGAGGTACTATGTAACGTGTTGCGAATTAAGCGCTTAACCTTTTGCGTGCCTCGCGAGACGAAAGCTAATTTATTACCGTAGAAGCGGTGATGTTTGTTAAATTCACTCCCCGTCAACTAAAAGGCATTAAAGGCTTTTCCTAGTAGTCCTCTCGTCCATATTCAAATGTTAATGTGCCCGGATTTTCCATACTTCTCCATGTTTTCATCGTCATCGTTCCGTTTCTCGTGTTTGAATACTATTCCGATTTCGTATATTTTATAATTTGACAATATATTGAATGTTTATAATAAATTTTTAATATTATTATTATTATTTTTTTTCATCATATATAATGCTAGCGTCGATAGACGGTGATGTAACATTTTTAATTCGACAAATGCTACCGTATTTTTGCAACCTTTACATTACAAAATATGAATCCTTGTCATGTCAAAGTTAAACTTATTATTATAATATTTTATGTAAAATATTTCTACATTTACGATTCCATTTTATCGATTTTTGACAACTAGCCTCTTAAGCAATTTACTATATTTTATACAAAAAAATGTACTAACAATATTCAAAAGGTTAATTATTCTATATTCATCATTATTTTTAGATAAAAATAATATAAAATATGACACTTGTAATTGATTAAATAATGTATATTTATATATATATATATATATATATATATATATATATATATATATATATATAAAGCTTTAAATTTTCAGATCAAAAGAAAGAATTCCAGGAAAAGAGTTATTAAAATGAACACGAACGAGCTAAATTCGCGGGATTATATTGAAAAATAGCAAGAATTCGGTTTTGATCCTTCGCTGATTTTCCCGCTAAGGCAAATTAATTATTAAACATCGCCGGGAGAATTTCGAAAAATTTTCGTAGAGCGGGCGACCGGGCGGATTTCAGGGCGGACCGCGGGGCGAGTGTAAGAGAGACGGAGCAGGAGTTTTTTACAGGAAGGGCGGGCGGGGGGGGGGTGGAAGGCGGGGGAACGGCGGAGGGGGGGAGGGGGTTAAATTCCGAATAAATGCGAATCGACGCTCGCCCAATTACCCCTCGTTATACGCCGCATGGGGAACATGTCGATGTAATTACCGTTGAATCGCGAAACTGGCAAAAAGGCATTTTGACGTGTAATTAAATTTGACGCGATTTTAATACGACGATCAAAAATTATTTGCAAGTGTGTTTGCGATTAACGGAAATTTGCGCGTGTAAAACACGAATTCCGGTATTTTCAAAAAAAAAAAAAAAAAAAATTAAAAAAATAACTGACTGCCTAATTTTTACTAAATTATTTCTAATTAAAATTATGTCTAATTATAATATATATGTCAATTGAAAAAAATATAAAGTTTTCATAGAAGTTAAATATTAACACTTTAATAGTCGGTTTCATTACATAAACGTAATAAATATATTACTGCGAATATGTCATTGACATGTAATTATAAATCTTCGTATATAATATTTTCAAACATATATATGTATATATATATATATATATATTAAATGCGTAATATTTAATTAAAAATATGTATTTTTTTAATATCTTAAAATATATATGCTTTTTTTGTACTGCATCTCTTTAAACACGAATAATAAAACGAAAAGTCATTCCGCATCTATAAATTAAAACGGATGTTTTAATATTCGTAGTACAAAAACGCGACAGAAGCTATGAAAAGTAGCGCAGAGTAAATGAAAACAAAAAAAAAAAATAGAAGAAGAAAACTTTAATTAAGAATGTTTAAAACTAGAGTCTAATATTCGTAATGATGATTAAAATCGTATCTCGTATGTTTATACCGAATTAATTCGTGTCTTTTTAATATGCGAATTCATCAAAATGTTCTGATTACATTCCTTTTTACATTTTTCTGGCTTCATAAATATAATATATATATAAATCAAATTTTTCTAGTATATATATATATATATATATATATATATATATATATATTAATTATAAAAATAAGCTTATCTACATTTACAAAAGTTCTATATTAAATATAAAACTTTTCAATATTTTATAAAGCATCAAACAAAAGTTTTTAATCCATTAAAATTATTGCTAAAAGTTTATGATTGGACTTTACAAAAAATAATTGTTTTGAAATTATTAAAAAAAAATATTTTTAATATATAAAACTTGTATGAAAATGTTTTATATTTCATTATCGCCCAATTGTTTACGAATTTTTATATCGGAAATATTTTTAAAATTAAGTATTTTATTAAAATATTTTTGTAAGAAAGTAATATCTAAAAGTTAAATATAGAATTGATTATTCAATTTCATTAATCGACTTTATAAATAAAATTATTAAATTACATTAATTTAAAAATAATATATATATATATATATATATATATATATTTTTTTTTTTCGCTGTTATTTACTCGTTCATTATAGCCAATAATATATTTATAAAATATCTTTCCAGTTCTTTGAAGAATGCTAAAAACTTTTTTTATGAACATAATATATTCATAATATTTATTAATCATTTTGTATTACGCGTTTTTTTTTTGTTCTTAAACATTCCGTCGAATAAGTTGTATAATTTACGAGACATTCGAAATTATTTTATGACGTTTTTATACGAGCGGGAAAAAAAAAATATATATATATATATAAATATATATACATCGTCCCATATTTTCGTCGAGAGGGCGAACTGTCTCCGGCCAGGAAAATGGGCGGGAGCAAGGGCGGATGTATCTAGAAGGGCGAAGGGCGGCTGTATGGCGGATAAAAACGCAAAGTTTTTCGCGTAATTCCGACATTTTTTCATTTTCTTCGACGAGATTTCAGCCTCTCGCTTTATCTATATTTTACACTCACTTGTTTCATCCGTCCATCCCGCCTATTCGCCCGCCCACAGCCGCCCAAAAACTTTATATATACATATTTTTTTATACGTGTGCGTTTATTTTTTTTTATTATTTTTTTTTCTTTTAGCGAAAAATTTTCTGTTAACACCTAAGTAGAAAACTTTTTCGACTCGTGAGCGTGATAGTGACTCCGATGTCTCAGTTTTGTATGAAAAGCTCTTCATGTTCAAGGGTTCACGCTTTTCAATGGTTTCTAATTTTCTTCAAAAGACAGACGTGCGTGTATATATATATATATATATATATATATATATATATATATATATGTGTGTGTTTTTGTTTTGTTTTCTGAAAGCGCGGGATTAATTATCGCGAGAACAAAAGCTCGCCTAGCTATCAAGCTTATATTAAGCGTTCGCATTTTTGCGTTTCTGAGACATAATCAACGTTATTAACGCTCCCTTGCGGATATTCTCGGCAAAGTATTCTGAAGCTACTACCCCTCTATACTATGAAATATATATATATATATATATATATATATATATATATATATATGTATGTATATATAATATTGTACTTATATAAAAAATATATACGGACACAACAAATACAAATAAATATATATAAAAAAAATATCGAACGAATAACGAAGGCGTCTGCAAAAAAGAACACCGTTTTTCCGAAATAACCAACTGTTTATTCAATAAATGATCGTTCAAAATAACGCGGTTACAGTTCAATATTTTATTTATTGATTTATATATATATATATATATATATATATATATATATATATATATACATACACATATATATATATAGTATATAAAGCCATATGTGTGCGATAGTATAGTAGGAAGAGAATTCGTTTTATATACAGTTTTACGGTGATTATAAATAAATTTAGTTACAGAATCATGTGAAAGTTTTTATATATCTTGATTTATAATATATATGGATTTATTTAGATTATATTTTATATCGAAATAAACATTCGAAAGGTGTAGAATAAAATTTGAGACATGATCTTATAAAAAAGCAAATAGGCACCTTGAGATTCAAATGAGAGATTCGAGTTCACGAGGGTTTTTTTTATATGCAGTTATTCATGTCAGAGAACGTTTTATATAAAATGTCCATGGAGTAAAATATGTCATAACGAGATAATAAAAAATATTTGTAATACGTATGACTTTATATAAATTTATTTCGTTGTCGGTTGCTTCAGAAACAACCTGTTCGTAAAGATATATATATTTATTTTTATGTAAAGACATATATATATATATATATATATATATATATATAATGAAAATTCTCTATGGAAAAAAATGAGATAAACATACGCGCAGAGCAAGGGAGAGTTTCGACTGAGGAATTTAAATATAAAAGGCGGGAAAAAAAACGAACATTTTTAATATTTGATTAAAGGAAATTCGAAAAAATAAGAAGAGGAAAGAAAGCAAAATATAAAAAAAAAACATCGAGAAAAGCAAGAAAAATGAACGAAAACGGTCGGCGGCTTGCGGAGGGTAAGCATCGTTATGTTCGAACAGAGTACTTATTGGTGGATTTACAACCCGTTATTTTCCTTTTATATATATATATATATATATATATATATACATTATTTTCTTTTGAAAAGGACAGCGGTGCGAATGAAAAGGGTGGAAAAATGGAGAAAAGCGTGTGCGAGTGCGAGAAAATGTCTCGGAAAAACGATAGAGATGGCCGCCGAATAAACGAGATGAACCGTGTTCTGGAAAATTTTTATTACGAACACGAATCGCATTTGCTCTCAGTGTACCAAGAAAAGAACAAAAACCAATAACAAAACAAAAATAAATTATATATATATATATATATATATATATATATATATATATATATATATATATATATAAATAAAAAAATTCGATACAATGATAATATGTGTTGTTTTTATGGATTTATAAATAAATCTAAGTATATTGTTTACGAATTGTATGTTTGTTTACTAAATTTTGTATAGTATTTTTATTTTTCTTAACATATAATATTTTATTTTATTTTATATATATCTGTGTTATTACAGTTTTTGTATGATTATTAATACTTAGCTTTTATATTATTTTTATTATTGTGAGTTTATTTTTGAGTTCATATGCTTTTTTCAATAATATTATGTGTTTTGTTGATTTTGTTAAAAATAGTAGTTTATAAGAGAATTTATCTTTTTTTTTTAAATTTGTAAAAATTACATATGTGTATGTGTGTGTGTGTGGCTTTTAAATTTAATATTTTTTTTTATGACCGTTAAACTTAATTAAAGTTTAACGGTCGATATTTTTCATTGAACTCAATAAACTCAATATTTTTCAGCGAAAAATATTGAGTTTAAAAATATAAAAGAGTGAAAATTATTAAAATATATATGTGAACAAAAACCCTTACAATATATAATAACGATGTAAAAAATGAAAATTTAATCCTAAATATTTTCAGATTTTCAAATATTTTAAAATATTTAATTTTAAATAACTATCAAATAACAATATTTACTTTTCTCGATAATTATATTAAAGTTTTTCAATTAACATCGTTCCATATTTTTAATACTAAAGTATTTTTCTGTTAATACACAATATATATATATATATATATATATATATATATATATATATATATAAATATATATATATATATATATATATATATATATATATATATATAAATATATATAATTTTAATAATACATATTTCTTTATTATAATCTTGAGACTGTCTATTGTTATAAGATATATTACAAATTAATAATTTACAATAGAGAAACCAGATTATTAAATTTATTAATAAATTAGTAATTTCTAACACCTTTAATATTTGTTAGCAAGTAAGAACTTAATGGATCTGTTAATACATCAACAACACGAAAACCTTCATCTCCAAGTCACTATGAAAATTTAATATCAATTATAAATTATCTAATATTTATAAATAATAATATTGAGGTAAACTAAAGCGTATTTCGCTATATTAATATTTAATAATATTCTAATCTTCGGCTGTACATTTTGACATCAAAACACTTAACGATGAATATAACAAATTTTGTCAATATTAAAATTATAATTATGTTGATTATATTATTGTTTAATGTATATATATTTATTAATAATTGCGACAAATAAATAAAATTTTCTTTAATATATAAAGCAATTTATTTGTGCTGAATCATTATCTTTCATTTGTTTGAAAAACTATATAAGAATCTTTGAGAAAACTAAAGTTTATCAACGAACAGAAATTACAACAATATTTTGAATTAAAATATTTATAAATCTTTTTATATTATTATATCGTTGTATTCTCTGTAGTTTTTGGATATATATTAACTTCATTTTTATAAATTGATTCATAGTCTTACTTTATGTAAAAAAAAAATATATGTAATATGTTAAAAAAATATATTGGCGACTAATTAAAACTGTTTTCGTTTTAGGATGTATTATAAATATATAGAAAGTTATTAATATAATATGTATGATATATAATAAATAATACAAAGCGTCATTTTGAGGAAATGTAAAATGGAAATTAATTGAAAATAAAACGTTCATAATAAAATATGAATCAACCATCACTCTGGTGTCATATTTTGTTATTGATATAAAAATGGTAAAATGTGAAGCGGCGGAACCAACGGAGAAAATCAATTTCATTCGTAAACATTTCGCATCAAAAACAAAACAAAAACAAAACAAAACAAAAAAGAACAAAAAAAAAACAACAACACAGATGTATATCGTATTTTGTATATAAACATACCTTTTGTCGAGAACATCTGACGCGTAGATGAATATATATTCGGTTTTTCATTTTTTTCAACCCCTTTCCAATGACCAAAAAAAAAAAAAGAAAAATCCACCCTTTTCCACAACGAAACGAACGTATCCGTATATGATTTGCTTTTTTGTATTATATTCTATATATATATATATATATATATATATATATATATATATATATATATATATATGAATGTGTGTGTGTGTGTGTGTATTTTTTTACTTCAATTTCGCATGCAACGTCTATGGAATCGGTTTTTCTTCGTCGTATCGGAAGTGTCGGATTTGAACGTCATTTTCCTTTCGTTCGACGCGCGGAAAATGTATATATATATATATATATATATATATATATATAGGAAAGAAAAACACCCGACGCAAACGAGCGGAGCAGGAAAATTGTTTTCCATGCCTGCGAGTCAGATCAAATTCCGGATCGCGAACGAAATTGAGGAACAAAGCGACGCGTGAAAGCAGATCGGAAAAATTGAAATTACCCCCCTTTATACGTTGATGCTATTCGAATTATAATAAGGCGACGTTTTTCTTTAAATTACTACGAAACGATTGCGAATATATATATATACATATATATATATATATATATATATAAATATATATATATATATATATATATATATATATATATATATATATATATATATATATATATATATATATATATATATATATATATGTATACATATATGTTTCATATTTATATTTTTAATCAGCTTATATAAAAATTTTGAATATGAATTTTTTATGTAGAATAATCAAAATGTATGATTTTTCTTTATATATTGAAAATTAAATTTGGTTTTTTTGAACTCAATTTGAAGTGTTATATATATATATATATATATATATATATATATATATATATATATATATATATATATATATGTATGAAAAATCAGAATAAAACTATATTATAATAAATAAATATTTCATGTTTTGATAGATGAAATTGATCTGATAAGGTTTAATATAAATTTAATAAATAATATGATACTAAATTTTAAGTGAGTGAAATATTCAAATTTCTAAAATAAAATTTTACATGCGATATTTACATAATAGTCTTTCAATAATTTTTCTTTATTTTTAGAAACAGAAAAAAATCATACAGAACCGTATTTGGTAAACCTAATAATACTTCTTATATACCTATTCTTACCATACTCGGTCAAAATGACCAATCTATAAAGTAATTATTATTTTTAATAATTAAACGTATATTATAGTAAAATTTTTTAACGGACGAATTAATAAGTAAATACAATTACGATAATTGTACAAAGTTTTAAAACGAATAATGGTAATTTTTAATATTAGCAGTCCATATTATATTGATAACGCACATTAATTTTATAATAATTGAAATCCGATTCGTATTTAATTAAAATACTATACATTGTTTGATTATCATGAAAATCGCGTCAAAATACGTAAAACAATAAAATATAAATTATATACACTCTGGTTCAATATGTAAATATTCCTTTGAAAGGGCAACTTTTAATTATGTGAAATGCAACAATCCATTAAAAATATCGTCAAAGCGTTTGCGCTGAATTTTCAGATAAAAGTAAATAGTGGACAGTTTAAATTATTTAAAATTTTCACCGCGTACAATACGAATGAAAATAAATAAAATAAAAATGATCAATTCGTATATTGAAATTTGTATTTGATATTGTGGGTTAAATTGAAAAGAAAAATATACTTTATAGTAAATATAATACAATAAACAAGTCGAGTAGTTGGTTTATTGATTGAATGTCTATCGTTTATTATTCACGAAGATGAGACGTGGAAAACGTTGTCAACCACTTCATCTGTACAAATCGACGTTAATTTATCTCATAAATGATAAATTAACGGGATTATTTATCACTAAAACCGTAGGGAGTTAAATAATTTTTGATCATATATATAGTATTTTTTTGATATTATGACATTGTGATTGTAATATTCAGTTGTAATTGTTGATATTTATATTGATTAATTGAGATATTTGTAACATTAATGAATATAATATATCATTTTTATATTATAAAACGGTAAATGTGTGATATAATTATGAATTTTATAATATAAAAACATATATATATATATATATATATATTGTTCAACATGCTTATTAACACAAATAATTCTCATTATTTTTTAAACACACTTTAGTGTAAACAATATTTATAAATTTTGCTCATTGTCCAACCTCCATATTCGCCATATATAGTTTTGTGCATTTATTAAAGAATTAAAATTAAAAAGCATATATATATATATATATATAATATTAAATTATAAGAATTCAAAGCTATCATAAAAAATGAATTACAAAACTATTTTGGAGATTTTAAAAAATATTGAAAAAAATGTAATAATATCTAATGGAGACTATTTTGAAACGAACAACATCAATATAGAACAGTAAATAAAATATTAAAAAAAATTCACTGTTGGAACTCTGTTGATGACAGGTGTAAATAAAAATAGAATTAAATTGTTTCAAAAGCGTTATTTAAAATATAAAAAAATGAGTGCAAAAATATGAAAACAGACTTGTATATGTATATAATATATATATATATATATATATATATATATATATATATATATATATTTATAGTGTGCTGTTTGTACTAAAATGTAGTTTGAGACAGAATGGATTGTTAGGCGACATTGTGGGTAATTCCCGCGGAAAAAGTTGCTTCTGTGTCGGCTATCTCGCGCAACTTTTCAAATTATCCCCACGACCTCCGACATTAGGTCGAAATTAGAGGGCGGCTAAAGGGAAGCGCGCCGCGTTGAACAACCCCCAAAGTAATCAAGATGAAAGCCTCCCGCCAAGTGTGAAGGATAGGTGCTGATATAATTACGGGCAACGAAGGCGCTCACACCCTTTTTAAACTAGAAATCTCGAATGCGAAAGGGCGAAATTTAAAATGAGGGCGGTCCAAGACGGTGACAGGGCGGCAGAAAAATGGCGACAGATTTATTGCCCTCACCTCGTTCTGAATTATTGTCCTCGGGCCCCCCCCCCACCCCATTTTTTTCTCTCTCTCTCTCTCTCTCTCTCTCTCTTGTTACAAAACAGAAAACCCTTTGATCGCGACGAGTCCGCTTCCCAGAGTCCGGTCTACGGTTTCCGTTGTCAACAATCTATATACAGTGGCTGCCAAATCGCAGTACGCAACCCGGACGTGGGTCGCGAAGTGATTTTTCTTGGGTTACAGGTGGTTTGAGAAGTAAAAAGGGTGTGTTTGTAGAATATATATATATATATATATATATATATCAGTGCGTTTTATAAAATAAAAATAAATCACCGGGCACTACGACTGGATTCTAAATCTTTCTTTTAAGATTGTCGACGTTGATTTATTATCAAACATTCAACGTTAATTAATTTATTTTAATTGAATATCACTGAATATAACGAATTGATAAATTATTATTTATTAAATCATTATATATTAAAGAAATTCTTCAATAATAAATATATATATATATATATATATATATATATATATATATATATAATAACAAATAAATTGTACTAATACATAATTTAAAATAACGTAGTTTATTATTCAAAATTCAATTCAATTTAATTTTTATGATGAAAATTGACAGTGTATTTTGACAATTTTAAGATAATATTCATCCTACCTTATTTTTTCATAAATGATTCATAAAAATCCAATATTTTTTTCATATCGAGAAGACTCACCTGAAATAATAAAAATTACATTAGAAATATATTTAATATTATTTTTTTTTATTATATAAAAATATTTTTTTTAAATGATATATATTATAAATAATCATAATTTGAAAGACACATTCAATCATACGAATTCAATATAAATCGCAATATATATATATATATATATATATATATATATATATATATATATATATATATATATATATGTTATATATTTAGAACGCTTTAAAATTGATCGCATGAAAGTAGCGTTAAACTTAACTAAAATTCAAATTTCGCGCTCAAACTGTCACGATTTAACATCATCCTATTTAGATAAAATTTTGTATCGGATATATACAGAAAAAATGTAATAAATTCTATATTTGTATATATATATATATATATATTTTTGTTATATACGTATAAGGGTAAGAAAAACCTTCCCTTTTGTGTATCGCGGTATATCTGAAGTGAGTTCTGTCGCAAATAAAGCCGGCCAATTAGCGGGACAAACGACACTTAAGGAGAAAAGCAAATGGCCCTTTAAAAGTCGACTTCGGTTCGTATTCGAACACAATTTACCGCAAAATGAGTCAGTCACCCCTAAAAGCCTCATCCCTTCGATGGTTCGCGATCAATTGCCGCGCAAAAATAATATTCGATTCTTTACTATAAATATCGGACGAGAAACCATATAAATTATATATATTTTGTGTTTATTAAAAAACAAAAAATAATAATAATAATACACTTGTATATAAGTGTATATGTTTAATTTCTCTAGTAGATATTCCTTCAAAGAAGTCTTTGAATAAATTAATTATTCACAGTTTCCCCTATCTTGGAATATCTTCTTAATTACAGGATCGCCTACTTCGCGGTTTTATTTAATCCTATTTACCGCTTCCATTTCTTCCCATGAAAACGTCGCATCCTTATGTATTTATGGCGTAATTTCAAAAGGACGTCTCGCGATTTATTCAAATCTAAAATAATTATAGTTGAATTATATTAATAATAATATTATACGAGACATCAGCATGTCAAAAGATCAAATTGTCGCCGACAACACAATGAAATGTCACGTGCAATTTAATCGATATGTATATGAATTACATTCATGGCCAAAGGGGAGTTGCACAATCTTAATCTCGTCGTAAATTGAAAACAATAAGCTCAAAGCTCGCATACATTTATGTATGAGATATCGCAGGGGAGACAAAAGGTAGTGGCAGACAGATGTCATTAAAATAGTTAAGAGATAATACCGGGGATTAACATTCCTGTAATTCTGAATTCTAGTCGCTTTAACACAGACTCACGCGTATATTAAATTTCAAGTGCATTTAACACTCATTTTGATGAATCCCTTGTTATATATAATACACACACACACACACACACACATATATATATATATATATATATATATATATACATTATACTGATATATCATACATAAAGCAGTGAAAGTTTGTGAATTGCCAACATATACAATTGTTGAGTTCAGAGCTATTCAAACTTTTTTGTTCGCATACCGCATCATACACAATATAAACCTCTTAACTATTTTTTTTTTGCAGATTAAAACTTTATATATCGTCATAATTATATTTTATAATAAAAAAATATATATAATAATAATAATATTTTTAACAAGCATACGACAACATATAAAAGTTGGTTTTGATTTTTTTTTATGCAAATATTAAACATGAAATATATATATTTATATATATATATATATATATATATATATATATATATATAATAATAGAAGAACTTTGAGTCTAATTTCAGTACTACATTTAAAATTCAGATTAAATTTGAATAGAATATGAGATCATACAAGTATACAAAATGAATATTCTAGAAAACGACGTTCAAAGTTTACAATACGACCTAACAAAAGCAAAATTTTCACAATCCGAAACCAAAATGAAGACGTTTAAATTGTATTTTTTTTTCTTTTTACTACAACTATTATATACACACATACACACACTCAGTTATATTATTATATTAAATAAGTTAAATTTTAATCGGATTTATCATGTTAAAATATAATTTAAGATTTATTTATTTATATATATATATATATATATATATATATATACAACATGATGAATGAGTGTGTAGAAATGCAGTACTTAGTCCCATTGTGTTCCGACTGAAGTACGAGTTTCGCTACTTGCGTCATAGCTAAGGGGTTGACCGCACTAAAAGTCGACGAGATTACTAAGCCTAACCGACACTGGCATCGAAACAAACGGGGGATGGTTGGCTAAGGGGGATGATATTCACGTCGTTTGTGAAGTGACTTATTAAAATTCAAACGCACTTAACCCTTTCCCTTCGAAGGGTCCGTGGCTAAATTGATTGTATTATTTAATAATGGATCGTGAATGAATAAAACGATGATATTATTTCACGGAAAATAATTGTTGAATATATGTACGATTTTTTTTTGTTTATTATTATTATCATATATTTTTATATAAAATGCTGGCGCCGGTGCAAATAACTTTATTTACTTAATTTCATCTTAAATTTTCTTTACAATACAAAATACAAATCCTTGTCATGTCGAAGTTTAATTTATTAATATATAATTTCGTGAAAAATATTTTAGCATTTACGATACAATTTTGCTTCGATTTTCTTCGATTTTGACGGCTATTAGTGTGATTTTTTATCTGTAGAACAAAACAATAATTATATATATATATATATATATATATATATATATACAATTTTAAATTTATTTTGATAAAATCTGATATATTTATTTAAAAAAAAATTTTTTTACTTATATATTTACTAAATATATAATAAAAATACGTACACTTCGAACGATAAATATTTTTATTTATTTTTTGAGATGTTGTATTTTTTAAATTTTAATAGTATATATTTCTTAATAATGATAATTAATATAAATTATTTAAATATATAAAAAATTTTCTTTATTTTTCCCATTAACATCTTAAAGTATCAATTATAAATTAAAACGCCATCTTTATTACAACATTATTTCAAATTGTTTGTTATATTTTAATTCAAAATAACATTAATTAAAGTTATAAATAATATAAATATACGAATTATATTGAGCCTAATTATTTCTATAGTAAATATTTGTCATTATGCAATATAAAAAATTTGTAGCACTCGCATGTAATAAAAATTAATATATATATATATATATAATATATTCAAAATTAATTTTCAATTATTTTTATATTAAAAATAATATATATTTAATATTAATATTCGAAGATATATAATTGTAACTCAATGAATCGTCTATTGATCAAATAACAACAATAATCATGAACGTCATTTAACATCACCGTATCTTGATTACGTATCGATTGTACATAATTGCGGTTGTATTTCAGTGCAATAGACCAGTGGTTTTCAATTATGAACATCGTCATATATACATATAATATATAAATATATCGAACGTATATTACATTCATACAAAAGACGAAGCCACATATGCGAAATATACAAAAAAAAATAAATAAATAAACCGACAATAATAATATAAAAGACGAAGTTTAACAACGTAAAACCGGAATTAAACGTATCGTGTAATATTTCGTTTTTTCTACTTATTCTATCTTTCTTTCCTTTTATTTTTTTTTCTGTTTTTCCTTTCATTTTATACATACTATTCTATTTTTTAATGCAAAAACTCTATTTCTCTTTTTTTATATATATATATATATATAGCGCGGTAACGTTAAAGTTTTACAGCGTCCTCGTGTACGCAAATAAACATTTCACTGCGCTTAACATATTCGTAATATTATCCATGTATATATATATATATATATTAATATATTTGTATATATATATGTGTGTGTGTGTGTATTACGTGTGTTTATAACAATGTAATAAAACTGCGCCGGGGTCCCGGTTTTTATTTATTATCATACATTATTGTGGAGAAATTGCCTTATGGGTCAATAAAAGTTATGAATCGTAAAGGGTGAAAATATGCATATTCGCATTGGATACAATATTATATTATATATTACGCTAATTGCTACTGCTAAGGTTTTCAAAATTTTTCCCGGAAAATTTTCTCGCAATTTTTTTTTTCAACATTATACGCTAATTAGAAATAAAGAAATATAATCGTACGACTTCAATGAATATGAATTTTTGACATTTTTTTTTTATATCACATTTCATTTTTATTCAATTAAGAATTCGATAATTGAAATCATATTGAGAGTGCTTATTAAAATGTTACATTTTTGAATATTAATTAGTATGATATATATAAATATCATACATTTTTCAAAATATATAATAATTAATCAATATTATTATTATTATCATCAAATAAAATTTATATTATTTTTATATTTATAATTTATAAATATCAAAAAAAAATATTAAAATTTTCATTATAAGTAGTATATTTTTTTAATTTAATAAAATTAATTTTAATAAATTATATTTAAAAAAAAAAAGTTGATTTTGAATCGTTGACTGTCTTTATTTGCTGTTTTCCTCTTTAGCTTTGTTCCACTTTAGCGCAATTTTCTCGGAAATGTCTTGTAAGGGATGAGGGTTTTCATGGTGGTTTTTCGGATGGTTAGGGGTGAATTCGTTATGGCAAAATGACGATCAATGCTAGATAATAATGGTTTTGGTCGTTGACATCGAGCCAAGAACTAAATTATCGTATGGTAATCGGAATTTCGATTCTGAACATTTTGGCCGGCAAGTTTGTACGGTTAAACGAGACGCTACTTATCCATTTGTCGCGCATTATCATCAAATTATAATATCAAATGAAAATATAAATGTTCTTATTATGCTGTTGTAAACCGTCTGCGGTTCTAAAACCGCCACCGTGTATCGATTTTCGGATGTAAGCCAGTGGAAAATGTGTGTATGTATGTGTGTGCATGTAAAGACAACGATAAAAGTGCATATATATATATATATATATATATATATATATATATATATATATATATATATAGTATTGTATGCCGTAGATAACAATACAACAAAACAAATGTATTAAAAAATATTTATAATAAAAATCAATACTACAATCTGAATAATTAGAATAATGTATGAAAAGACGAAATTAATTATTATATCTGTTAATTGATTTGTATATTGTCATCGAAAATGAACAAACGTGCAAAAATTTTAACTCAATTGAATAATGAAAAGTGGTCGAAAAATCGATTACCAGATTACGCTCCGATAAACCAACAAACGGTACAAGTCAAATGAAAAGTTTATAAGACAAATCGTCAATAAATAAATTGAAATTTTTATGATCACTTTGTGAAAATATTACATATTAAAATATTAAAGTACACAGAGTAAGTTAAATAAATGTGCGTCATAAAAAAAATTATTGAATGTCTAAATTCTTGAAATTATATATAACAAATAAAAAAATAAATTAACCTTAAATAAACCACGTTTAGTTTCATTATTATTATTATTGTATTATATGATTAGTGTTCGAGTACAAGATGCTTCGAGTGCTTCGAACCCTCGTCGAAGATTTCACATCGAGTGGTTCAATTCCCACTACACAATTCCAAGAAAAAAAATATAGAAAAGAATAGAAAAAAAAATGACCACTTATAGTTCTTCACGTCCAAATAAACCGGATAAAAGACGACTTTAAATTTATATATAAATAAATAAATATATATATATATATATATATATATAAAATTATAAAAATTAATACGTGAATAAATTTGTCAGAATTTATTATGAAGCGACGACGTAATAATATTTGAAACGTGCATTTTCTTATTTTCACTGCATTTTACGGCTTTCACATAAATTTTTCGTATTCTGGCGAAACGCAAGTCAACTGCACACATATAATGTGACTTTTGTTATATCTATTTGAAAATTTATACGTCATATTTTACCGTTATACGACGCAAAAGGACGATATTCGATTTCGCTCTTTAAAAATAAAAATCTAACTTTCATGATATATATATTAATTTTGGTTTTCTGATTATATGGAAAATATATAATTGAACCGTAATTAAGTGAAGCATAATAATTTATGTGAAAATTTGCGTATTTTTTCGATTTAATAAACGAATACACAATTTGAATTCGACGAAAGGAAAAAAAAATCCGAAACTCGAATTGAAAATGTTCCATAGAAAGAAAATGAGGGGGGCAACGTTTTCGGTCAGATCGTTTCGAAAATGAATGTTAGTCATTTTGTGGACCTGGTGAATATAAAAAGGATCATTTCTTTCAAAAGATAAGACATTTTAATTTTTAATTGCGTTCCTTAAAAATTGTAAATGAGAGGGGGGGAGTGTGGAGGTTGTTATTAACGCAACGCTCCCCCCCTTCTAAATTTTCACCCTTTCGCCACTTTAGGATACTCTAGGCGCGTACCTCGAATTCTTTAACATTATTTGACTATTGGATGTGTATAAATTAAGGGTGCTTAAAATTAATATTCACGTCGAAAATGGGTTGAAACGGTGGCATTTCCCGTTCCAATGGCTCGCCGGTGATGATGATTAAGAACAGTTGCCTTTTCCGTTAATAATAGGGTAACAATCGTTCCAACAAAAAACCCTTTTGTTACACGAAAGTGTTGGAGAGAGAAAAAAAAAGTGACCCTTTTCTTTTCGAATCGCAATTTGCACCACCCTGTCGCAGTATTTATTGCGGTGTTTTTTTTTTTCGACGACATTAATTACCGCTGTAAAATTATATTATTTCTCAATATATATATATATATATATATATATATATATATATATATATATATATATATATATATATATACCATATATATGCGTCAAAGACGTCATGAAAATTTACATCTTACTTTTATACGATAAAAAAATATTATATAAGAAACAAAAGGTTTCTTATATAATAATATAACTAATATTTAAATATTATATATATATAGTTGAAATGTGCTTATTTTTTAAAACAACAGTAAAATAATGTTGAAAAGGTAACAACGTATATACTTGTTGCAACGTAAGTATATGGAACAGTGTGATATAACTTTTATTTTTATCACGCATATATATATATATATATATATATATATATATATATATATATATATGAAAATTTGGCCGTAAATCCGACCGCGTCATCATATACAGGGCGGTCGGTTGAAACGGTACGGGTTTCGGGCAATGATTCACATGCAGTGCCCTTTTAAAACCTACATTATTCCCTTTCCCTTTACACACTCCATTGGCGTCAGGTGAAGGGTGAAACGCGTAAAATACGCGATTGTAGAATCGGTAACTGTAGCTACGGGGTGGCCGTAGTTGCGGTAGCGGTTAACAGGAAATCCCCAGGAGTTAGAATCCTTTTAGGGTTTTGACCCTACGGCACAACTTGGGGTCATGAAGAACGAATAAACGTTCGCTAAGTACTTTTTCCACCTCTAGTGCGGAGAAACCGACTAGGAAAATCGTTATCCACTATATTCGATATCTCTATTTTTATTGTATTTCATATATATATATATATATATATATATATATATATATATATATATATATATATATATATATTATATTAGAACTATTATTGAAAATTATTCATCAAATAAATCATCATTTACAAATCGTTGAAGCTTTTAAAATTGAATTTTAATCGTCATATATTGGTTTACATACGTATTATTATTATTATTATCGTTTTTAATGAGCGTATAAAATATTAATAATGAATAAAATTAGTGTACGTTTTAAAGGTTAATTTTGCGAAATCGCATTATGCAAATATAATGGTGATGCGATTCGTTGAAAACTAATTTTATGATTTATTTTCGGCGTAAATTGATTAAAAATTGTAATTATTTTATATACATTACATATATGCCAAAATATATAATAATATTATACAATTAAATTTCAAAAAAGTTTCATATAAAATAATCAACTAAAGTTTTTTCATTTTCTATTATTATTATTATTATTATTATTATTATTATTATGTATATATTTATATTATATATTGAAATAAATACGAAATATTAAATACAAAATTAAAAATAAAACTTTAAATTATGCACACGTATTTGTTGAAGCGAAATTAAATTAATTCTAGTTCTCGCTAAGCGTAATAAGAAGTTCAATTCCCCGATTGCGTTATACGAATAAAGCTATATATATATATATATATATATATATATATATATATATATATATATATATATATATATATATATATATATATATATATATATATATATATATATATATATATATATATATATATATATATATATATATATATATATATATATATATATATATATATATATATATATATATATATATACAAGAAACTTTTGTAATAATTAAAATATTGCAGACGAACAACACGATTATTTTTATATACATATATATATATATATATATATATATATATATATATATATATATATATATATATATATATATATATATATATAGTAGATATTAAGGTATGAGGAATAAGAGAATACTGAAAGATGAAAAACAGACAAACAGACACACAGACAGACGGACAGAGAAAGAAAGAAAGAAAGAAAGATAGATGGATAGATGAAAAAAAAAGAGAAAATCTGGAAATTCCTGAATAGTGTAACTCGACGACGAGACCGGAGATTTAATAAGACGATACGAGTGCGCTTCGAACACACAGTATGTGCCATATAAATGCGAACGTGCACACTACCACTATTATTCTGTACTGTTATTATTATATAGTAAAAAAGGAAAAAAATCCTTTTTATTATTATTATTATTATTATTTCGCTACTTATTTTACGGGTTACTGCAAAAAAAAAAATAGTTTCACTTCACTGTAAATTGTTTAAAGTTTTGTTTTTTCAATTATTTATTTTGAATTTAATTTTTATTGGTTTTAAAGTGTGATTATTTACTATAGTAAAAAAAAAAGACGTTTAACAAAGCTTTATATGAAATTATAAATAATTTAAAAATTATTGCAATAATTATAGTGCGCCATTTTTTTTTTCGTATAATCATATTTCACTATTTATTTTTCGTATTATTTTAATGGTTTATTTTACGCTTTTATTGCATTAAAATACGCTTATAATAATAATATAATATTGTCAACGTTTTATAACGTTGCGACGTTAACGGACATGTTTACCTGTAAATATTGGATTGTAATTTTATTCCGTTGCACGACTTGCATACGATTTAAATGTTTAATCTGCGACATATATTTAAATATTTCAGTTTAAAATTCAACATTACATTTGTAAATATGCATATTTATATACATATAAAAATGTTCGAGCGGTTCTCAAACTTCGAATTTGTCACGTCTTATATTCACATTCCTAGCTAAAAAATCTAGTATCATAACAATATCTTTATCTATGGTGAAAACGATATATATATATATATATATATATATATATATATATATGTATATATAGGTAAAAATAATGCCGCTGTACCGCACGAGAATAAGAATTATGTGCTCGTGTATATGTCTCAATATACACATATGTGTGTATATGTGCGTTACCAAAAGATAAATGGCTTTAATACCGCCACTTGCCCTCAGATATAAAAATCTAGGGTGTTCCCGTCTCACTCACTTTTCCTATTCAGTCTTTTTCATATAAGAAAAACGGGATTTACTGTATTATCATGATATTTCGCTATGAAAGTCGTGATACGAATATATCGAGTTTTGCATTCAAATTCGTCCGTTTTGCTTTCAAATATCGCGTAATATTGTGTGCTAGATTTTATTGTATACATTATTTTTTCGTTCGTAATCAAAGTTTTTATTAAAATACTATATGATATTTTCAATATAAATGAGAAACAATTTTATTCATATATAACTGTAATATTCTATTTGAAACCTATATATAGAATGTGATATTTATTATATAATATGCATTTTAATCTTTAGATAATTTTAAATTATATATATATATATATATATATATATATATATATATATATATATATGTATGATAATAACATATTTTTTATTTATCTTATTCTGTTTGGTTGTTTGTCAGAATGTAATTCTGTAATTGATTTTTCGATTACAATATCCGATCGAATTGAAATTTTGCTCACTCGCTCATTCATGATGACAATAATAGATTTATCAAAATTAATCTAACAATTAGTGGCAATTAATTAATTAAAATTTAATTTTATTATGACGTATTAATTTTCACGTTTATAAAATTATAAATGAATTTTTTTATAATTTAAAATGTGATTAATTATATTCAATATAATAAATGAAATAAAAATACTTAAAATCAATCCTTATAAATAAATAACGTATTCGATAATTAGAGTATTTTTTTTTTTGATTTATAAAGAAAAGTTTCATATTTACGAACGGTTAATCGCCGTAAGGTGAACGTTTTACGACGTCGATTGTTTCCATTTTTTTTTTTTGTAATTTTAATTTTAATTTCAATTTCACCCCCACCCCCGTTGTCGAGAGAAACTAATGATGTAACACGTGTATTAATACGGTTAATATTGCGCGACATAATGGATATTGCGATAAAATTGAAAATAATCCGATTGCGACGGTGCAATTCGGTGGAAACGGTTTGTAATATTGTAAAATTTTAACCACTCGCTCCCCCCCGCCCCCCCCGCCCCTCCATCCCTTTTTTTACTCATTTTCCAGGTTCGTCCAATTTCATAGAAATAATTATGAAAAAAGATAAGGGTCGAAATTATTTCGAACGATTTTAACGACGGCCCTTCCGCACGATCGTGACAAAGATGTTATCTTAACGCAATCGAAATTAGACGGTGGACCCTTTCAAATTTTAATTTCGACGAAGAACGGAGAAAATTGATAAAAAAATATTCTTAAAAAATCGTTAAAAGGAGGTTCATTGTTTTTTTATTATTATTATTATTATATATTTATATATTTTTCAATGGAAAAAGATTGGATGGTGAAAAATATGCGTACATATTTATTATAATAATAGACGAAAAAAATATTTAAAATTTTTATTTTTATATAATATAACAAATATTGAATTTCAATATAGGGATGATATATATATTAAGTATGAAATAATATATAAATTAATTAAAATTTTGAATAAAAATTAGAAAAATACTAGAAATATCAGCCATTTATTTAGATTTTGTAATATATATAACGAATGAAGCTTAATAGGATCAATATAAAGTATCAATATAATATTTTTATTTTTGATTAATCGAATCGACTGTTTAATTAGATCGATATAGTTGTGTTCTATGATGTTTATTATGTAATAATAATGATAAAATATATTATTGTTAAACATTCAAAAAAAAAAAATATATATATATATATAATCATTATCATATTTTGAAGTACGTCACGCATATACATTATTTGTGAAACGTTTCAGAAGTATTCAGTATTTTTTATATATATATATATATATATATAAATACATTTAGCATTTATAATAATAATATTTTCGTTTTAATCGAACGACGTCGCGTTTTCGTTTTAACCGCGTATATACCATTCGAGCGTATTCTATTAAAACCGACTTTTCGGATTAACCGTCTCGTGTTCTTTCGTTTCGCGTAAGTTTAGACATATTTCCACTCCGTGCAAAACCTGCGGGATTTATTTTACACCGGAATTTTCGGGATTTTCTAACGGGACCTCCACCTACCCCCATACCTCCCCCCCTCTCGTTACTCCTAAGCGGTACGTCCCGTGCGCATATATTCCGGGCAGCACCCCCTGACAGCGGAGTTATGTGAGAGCGTTCAATATCCAGAGCGTGCATTTTGGAATTTTTAGAATTCGACGCCGTCGAGTGTTTCGAATAATTTTTGCGAGCGACTTATTAAAATTTTATTATAATATCAGTCGACAATGTGTCCGTATACAATTATGTTCAATTAACATTTAAAATTATTTCGTGATGATTCATTGTTGTTGTTTTGCGCGTTCGATTTTAACCGGTGAATCATATGTACCATATATGTAAATAATATTATTATACAGTGAAATAATGTTTGAAAATTATCAATTCAAATCATTGATATATTTTAGAAAATGTACATAGTAATACTTTATATGTGAATAATTTTGATTCTTTTAATTTATATATATATATATATATATATATATATATATATATTATTTAAAAAACTATGAAATTTTGAATTAAAAAAAATATTTTTTTAAATAATTATAATACAAAAAATATATATTTTTTTTAAAATAATCAATATTTTTCTGAGAGTTTATATATTATATTATTAAAAATTTAAAATATGCATAAAATATATAAATTTAATATTTTCATATAATATAATTACAAGTCGAATATTATATATATATATATATATATATATATATATATATATGTATGTATATATGTATATATATATATATATATATATACATATATATATACATATATATATATGTATATATATATATATATATATATATATATATATATATATATATATATATATATATATACGATAAACAAAACATAAATTCGAAAATTTTCATTATAACCATGTTGTGTATATAATTTATATACAAAAAAAAAACACTGGCGTTGCATATAATTCGGTAAAGCTTACATAAAAGGATGAACACTTTTGAAAATTCGATAAAGATTCAAAATTACACACAAAGGGGGTATTATATATATATATATATATATATATATATATATATATATGGTATATATATATGTGTGTGTGTGTGTAGTCGACGAGTGGCCCAGGCTTCGATATTTCGTCTCGAATTCCCCTATGTGCCCCCGTCTAAAATACTAACGCACAATACTTATGTAAATTCCACTTTTAGCCAAGGCACAGACTACGGGTTCAGATATTTACTCCAACCACTCCATAATGCGAGGCCTGGGTAAAGTGGGATGTGAAAATGGCGAGGCTCTGGGGGCGGCTTTTAAAGATGGAGGGGGTGGGGAGGGGGCGGGTGGTTGGTGAAAATATTAGCATCGTTTTGTATCGACCGCATTATTGAAAACGACACAAGCAGGAGACCTTTCGAATACCAAAAAAAAAATATATATATATAAATAAATAAACAAATATATATATATATAAGACAAAGGTTGAAAAATATACGCGTATACTGATATCATTTTTCTAGTAAATGTTTAGTAGTTTGATAGTGATTTTTATTTATTTATCTAGTGCTACGAATGAATTTTGTGTTCATATTTATGTTTTTTTTTTATAAAAATATTTTTTTTTATAAAATTATATAATAGAGTTAAATTTATATGTTATTTAAGTGAGTGTGTTAGAGTATTAGAAGTATACATGTTCTTATTATATATTTAATAAATATATCACATATAATTACCGAATTGAATAAAAAAAAAGTATTAAAAAAAATCTTTTTAAAATTAAACGAAGGCAAAACAATCAATACTAAATAATTTAAATGATGATTTATAAAAATAAATTAATTTAAAATCATATATAAATATATATATTTATATATATACAATTGTGTCAAAAGTATTGTTTAAAATGAAAATAAAATTGGATCATAAATATTGAAATATTTTACATGAAATCAAATAGTAATAAGTTAAACTTCAGCACGATAAAGATACATATTTTGAGTTGTAAAGATCATTTCAGATTAAATTGTGAAAATAAAGTTGTATTTGATGAGAACTTACACCACCAAATGAAACTTACACCACCACAAACTTCATACCGACACTAGCATTATATATATATATATATATATATATATATATATATAAACCTTATTCGTGAATATTACGAAAAAGACTCAGTGAAATTGGAATACAACTTTGATTTTCCCCGGAAAAACTAAGTCGAATATGATTTTGCATATCAAAGGCTTTATTTTTTTTGTGCACGCTAAACCGAGCGGCAAAATAGCGAGTTTTTTCTAAAGGCACCTGACGAAATTCAATATCGCTAGATCGTGCGACATTTAAGCTCGCGTGTCGGAAAAATCGGGTGGGGAGTGAGAGGGAGGGGGGGGACGGCGCTTGCACGACTATGGCGCGCGGCGGAAAAATGCGATTCCCCAATCGCTTTCCATTTACAAAAGGAGGACTCCGTTCATTTCGCGGACTCGCATCCACATAGGAGACGGGGCAAACGATAGGTTGCGGTTTTACGGGTCGACTATGGTTCGACTTCCGACGTCTGCCAATTTATAGCGACGATTCGGTGCGCTGCATCGTCACGGCATACAAGACTGCATCACTAAATTCAACCTTAAATCCTTTCAATTTACGTGGTACGTTCGGAAATACGGAACGTAGAAACCGACGTACGCGAACGAATGCGATTCTATTGTATGAAATTGAACCGCTTTTATATTGGCTTGCGGATAGATGGCGCTGTTTCGCGGGCGGCGTTCGATCGCGACGCACGAATCTGATTGAATTCACGATGTCGTCTTAAATACGCTATCCACTTTATATATATATATATATATATATATATATATATAGGAAATTGTTTTTCAGTCTTGAAACGTTGATTTTATTTTCAATAGAATTGTATTCTATATATATATTCTGCACATATTTGTATAAATTAAATGTTTAACTTATAAATATTTTATATCTATAAAAATAATTAAAATTATTTTTATGTAATTACTACTAGTAGATAAAATTAATTTGCATACATTGAATTTTTCGAAAAAGCGAATATTATTTCATTAAAATATTGCAATTATAATATAATTATTAACATAAACGTTCAGAAATAAATAATATATCTAATGATTGTATGTATAATAAATTTAAAAAGATTTAACTATTTTTTTTTTATTACACAAAATGAATGTTATTATTATAAAAGTTAAAAATATGAATATATAAAATAATAATAGCGTTATAAAAGTATTATCTTTCTTATAAAATATTAAAACTTTTCGATTTGTCTTGTTAAATATTGTTTAAATTTAATACATATAACAAATTTAGTTGCAAAACAAAGTAAGTTGTAAGAGTAGTTATTTATTTGATATAGTTAATAACTTAAGTATAATATAATAATATTTCAGCATAAACTGAAACATTATCCTTTGTTGGAAAATAAATGATTAAAATTTTAATATTTTATCGGAAATTAGACGATGTTAAATATTATTAGTTTTATTTAAAGTTTATGAAACTTTTGAAACTTCCTATAGTTTTATTTTACGTGTGCTGATTCTATTTTATTATTAAGTATCTAAAATAATTCTGGTTAATAATGCTTTATTTATTTAAGATTATTTTTAAAATCATTATTTTATTTAACTGAGAAAACAGTCTTGTTTTACCGTTTGAATGTTCATATTACGTTGCGGTCCGTGCAATGTATGATTGCGAATAATGCGGTCCGCGTGCGCAAAAAAGTTGAACGCGTCTGGTTTAATTAATAAGACGTTTTCCGATTTACCGCTTGGCGACAAATATTTGCAATTGTTTATTTAATGAGCTTTTAGCATTGAGCGAAACTTGCGACTTGAACGATGTTCCTCGTTTATTTAACAAGATGTCAACATTAATAGTTTCGTCTCATTATAACGACATTTTAATTGCCGTCTGTCGGATAACGTTTAAATGGGGGATGAATTTATTTATTTTATTTAATGTGTGTGTGTGTGTATTTTATTGGACAGTCTGTACTTTTGTTTGCAATAGAAACGTTCGTCGGACGGAATATAAATTGCGAATAATATACGTACAATGAAAAAAAAAAATCGTCAAAAGTTAAAAGTTCATCGTTGACGTGTAACGTTCCATATTTGCATTTTAAAAAAAATATTAAATGGATGTTTGCATTTAAAGCGTTATACAAAAGTCGTATGTAAATAATACGGTATGATTATGTACGTTCGTTCGACATATTTATATATACGGTTATTTTATGATAAAATTATTAAATTGTACGAAATATAAATTTGAGTATTATTTTTCTGACATATTTATAAAATAAATATGGACAAAAAAAATAATGTGATTAATTAAAATAATATAGCATGAATCGAAATGTTATTTTATAATATTGTCGTATTTTTTTTTATAATATAAATAATATAATGCATTTTTATTTTTTTCAATAAAAATATAATATTTGAAATGTGTTAATATATATGAAAAATTAAAATTATGAATGTTTTGTTGTTTTTAATATAAATTTTCCAACTGAATATTACGTAAAATAATGCGATTTCATTGAAATTGAACCGCGATTGATATAATTGAATACTCAATCGAAATTAATTTGATTGATATTCAATTAATAATATTAAATAGTTATTAAAATTAATTAATACTGCGTGAAATTATTATTTTCGTGACGCTCGATTCGAATATATAAAATAATATTAAAAAAAATTGTTAGAATATATTTTTAATTTATTACATTTATATTAAAAATATTATTAATTATTAATGTTATGATTGAGTATAAATAGAATTAATAAATTGTATAAAAGTGAGTGAGATTTTTTTTTAATTAGATATATTTCGCTTTGTAAAAAAATATTTTTTGAGAAACGAATAAATATTTAGATTTTAATTTATTTTTTAAACAATTATTATTGTTTTAAAAATATTAATATTTCATTTTAATTATATTATTACTTTGATGATGAATTTTATTATATATATATATATATATATATATATATATATATATATATATATATATATATATATATATATATATATATATAATTTAATCTCGTCCCATGTTTCGACAGTATAAAAACATTAAAAATTAATGACTCAAAGTAAAGCAATATCGAATTTTGTCTTTTAATTAACAAAAAGAAATATTTCCCAATAAAAACTTTATCCATTAATTTTCATCAAAAACGAAAGAATCGCAGACTTTTATTGCTAAAATAACCAAAATGACGTATAAATATTAAAAGGGGTTATGACACGATATCGTTTTTAATTAATGAAATAAATTACGGACACATTTTACCGCTTGTCTTATTTATCTATTATTATTCTATATAATATTAATTTTATATTGTTGTCGATAAATCAGAGATTTCTGCAATATATTCAAATTAATTAATATTTAGATTCAATAGATTAATATAAAAATATTTTATAATAGTATATATAATAATTTTATTCTATTTTAAAAAATGTAATATGATATATTATAGTTTTGTATATGTTCCTTATTTTTTTTTTAAATTACTGGTATTAAAAAAAATTAATACCAATATTAAAGGTATTAAAAAAAATAATATTTTGTTTGCATACTTTTTTAATACGTATTTAATTGCGGTTCTAGTATAATTTTAAAATTTTGAAAAATGGATCGGACTATCAAGAATATTGGTCACCCCTGATGTATTAGATTCTAATGTCCACGATGTCATTTACATATTTTCATTCGAAATATACCCTGATATCAATCCTTTCGGTAAAATAAATATTTGAAGTTCGGACGTAGAATCGTAGATACGATCCTATAATAACAAATCTTCGACCTACGATGACAGTAAAGTTAAACTTAGACCCAAAAGAAACTTAGCGCCCGTTAATTAAATCAATTATATATATATATAAGAATTTTGTTCGCTCATAGAAAAATATATTAAAATTGAGATTTTTCTGAAAATTATTTTCGTCTGTTAAATTGTTCGTATATATATATATATATATATATATATATATATATATATATATATATATATATATATATATATATATATATATATATATATATATATATATATATATATATATATTTCACCCTTAGCTCTTAGGTTCGATCTCAATTATGGGCCATTGTCGGGCTCGTGCGTAAACACAGCGGGGACCGTCTTTCAGGATTACGATTGTTTCTTTTCCTTTTTTGACAAAAGAGTATCCTTTGTTTGCGGAGCCTTCGACAGAGGCTTTTGCTTACTTATCCCCCTTCTGACCTAGAGAGAAACCGCTGATAAAAGCCGAGAAGCATCAGAAAAACGGATATACACGGAGGGCACAAGGCTTAAGCCAGGACACGAAGGCGAGGACATCAGCTCGACTGTGAAGAAATTTAAGGAAGTCGTTTGTCTTCGACGCCATCAACGGACATATTTCACGGTGGGTTCCTTTCCTATTTATTTATCTCTTAACCCCATATATATATATATATATATATATATATATATATATATATATATTTTAAGAGTCATCTCATCTTTACCAATTTTTTCACGGTCTTCAGAACGGTTCCACTAGTTTACTCTTCCTTTTCAGTATTATGTACGTTTGCCAATACGTTTGAATTATGTTATTGCTATATCCTTTTTCCCATATCGATAATATCGTAAATTTGTCGCGATAAAGAATTTCTACGGATATTCTCATTATATATATATATATATATTTTTTTTTTTTTTTTTTTTTTTGATATATGTAAAATATATATTTCTTTTTGAAATATATAAACGTATTGAGAGATTATTTTTGGAAAAAAAATATTTCGATATCATATCTGCCTTATCATCCAGGATAAAAGTATATCACGGAAATATGTATGCATATATTATAAATCACAATGGAACATAGAAATAATGAAAAACAAAAAAAAATAAGGGGGTATATTAAAAATAAAGCAGCAGCGAAAACAGGCTAATCCGGCACTACCCGGAAACAAAGTAATTGTCCCTTATATATATATATATATATATATATATATATATATATATATATATATATATATATATATATATATATATATATGTATATATATTAAAAAAACATATTTACATTATTAAAAATATGTTGTTTGAATAATTTTTTTTAATTTAAATTTTATTAAATATTTTTTATATTTATTGAACATTTTAATCAGTATAAAAAATTGATCGATATTAAGTATAATTTTCATTGAAAATCTATAATTAAAATATATTTTTATAAAAAAAAAAATATGGTACCGAATATTTATTTTATATTAATATTTTTAATTGTATATTATTTCTCATATAAAATTTCTACCAAATTTATATATTTTTTTTACTATATATTCAAATTTTAAGATTATTTTACATTTTATATGACTGTTCATATTAACAACATATATATATATATATATATATATATATATATATATATGAAAAAGTGTGTGTGTGTGTGCGTTTTTCTCGAGGGTATTTGAAAAATTTTCGTCCTCACTTCGTTGTACACATGTGTGCGTTATAAAATATGAAAGGGAATTTTTTTTCATCCCCCAGATCGAAAATTGTAATATATAAAATATAAAGGCGGCAAAGCAACATTCGCATCCCTCCCTTGTAAATATATATATATATATATATATATATATATATATATATATATATATATATATATATATATATATATATATACATTATTTTCTTTTAAAGAGCTGAAAGCGTGGAAATTTTTTTTGTCCCCCTTTTATTTTTAGTTTTTTTTTTTTTGAGAACTTGACCGTTTCATAATTTATGTAATATTCGCACATTGGATTTAATTTTGATTGAAAATTATATAGATCAGCTTTAAAATTACTTTGTTTCAATTTTTAATTTTATATATATATATATATATATATATATATATATATATATATATATGATTATTGTTTCATCTGAGAACGAATTCAATTTAACCTTTTACATTTGATTTTTGTAAGCCGTTCATTTTGCAAGGATTAAATTTTTGATTCGGTAGATTTATCCTTTTTTTTTAAGCGTTGATTTTTTTTTTTTTGATGTAAATTTTATTTAACTAGAGATAACTTTTTAACATTCAACAGCAAATACACAAAAATACAAAGTTTTAAGTAGCATTTTTTTTTATTATTATTATTATTTTTTTTTTTTATTATATAAATACCGCAAAATATCGTTTTATATTTTATAATATTACATCTGTTTCTGATTATATTTCAAGAGTATTAATTTGTTTATAAACTATATTACAGTTTGAATCTACTTTATACGAAGTGTGTATATATTTGTATTGGTTTCAATACACGTTACAATATTTTATATATATTAAAATTACAACTTCAAAACATAACATATTCAATGCATTATTATTACACTATATCATACGATAAAATAAATCGTAATTTATAATACATTTTTATAGTGTACTATTAAACGTTTTACACATTAACAGCACAACGCGGCATTTATGACTTATATATTATATAATATATTATATACTAAAAATAAAAAAGGGGGATATCTAATTTTCGAATCCATTACTTTTCAACGGCGCCGAAGAGACAATTTAATAATAAAAAAATTAATTTATATCTCCCTCCCCCCCCCGGGATAATCCTGGGTGTATTGTAAATTCGCCGTCGACGCACTTTCTTACCGCTCTAGAGCTGCCATAAACGCATATTTACGCGCAAAGATATTGCGAATTTCGGTTCGTAAAACTGACGCAAAAAAAATATTAAAAATAAAAATAACATAAAAAAAAGAGTATTTTTTTCACGTATATATATATATATATATACATATATATATATATATTATACACTTATAGGCAATTTGTATAATTTAGTCGTTGTGTAAAATACTATATATATATATATATATATATATATATATATTACGACTTTTTTTATTATAAAAATATATTTAAATTATTTCGTAATATTTGTTAAAAAATATTCATTAATACGATTATATAAAATAAAATATGTATATATATATATATATATATATATATATATATATATATGTGTGTAAAGATAAACGTTTTGATTGAACGTGTAATATTTAATTGGATTGAAAAAAAAAATGAAGAAAATCTTCATAAAAAACACTCGAATAAAAAAAAAACGAGAGAGAAAAGTAAAAATATTTTCGTATTTTTTTCCATTAAATCTATATGATATGATAACATGGGTTATTGATTATATCTAAAAATATAAACATCAAAAGGTCTACTTGTAACAATATAAATAAACAGACAAAACATGTGATATAAAGGAATAAAATTTATATTAAATATATATATATATATATATATATATATATATATATATATATATATATATATATGGTATATTTTCTAAATATATATATTTTATGTTAATAAATTATGACATTATACATGCAAAATGTTTAAAATATATTGTGAATTTTTATTATTGTATATATTTTAGAATTTCTTGATATATATATATATATATATATATATATATATATATTATATAATAATAATTTCAACTTAGACATAACGAGAATCTATATTTTATATTGTAAAGATTATTTAAGGTTAAATTGTACTTTATATTATAATGTTGAAATAAAAATAAAATACGATATTTTGAATAAAAATATATTTTATGAATATTACTTATTTTTTCATGGAATATTGGGAAAAAAAATTGAAAGTTTCTTCAAAAAGTATATATATATATATATATATATATATATATATATATATATATATATATATATATATATATATATATATATATATATATATATTAGAGAACACATATCGCGACCGTTCAATTGGTCTCGAGCGATACGCGAAAAGCCTCCAGGGGATGAGAATGAAAATATTACGGAAAAGTGTGAGCGGATACGGAGGATGAATAAAAAAAAAAAGCTTAAAGACAAAACAGAAAAAAAGAAGAAGAAAGAAAAAGGGAGAAAAGCGACGTAACTTTATCAGAAAAATGACAAGTGTGCGAACGAGAATAATAATCTATGAAAAATCGGTAGTTTTGGCAAACGTGCGCGCTTTCGTCGTCCCTCGGGGTGAAAAGAAATATTATTTTTCTCCTGTTTGCCTTTGAATAAACAGAAGAAAACAGTGGAAAACACACGTATCTCAACATATGAATATACTAAGAATATATATATATATATATATATATATATATATATATTTATATATATATATATATACAAAAAAAACGAATATAAACACGCAGAATATGTACATATAAAACTCTCGTATCTATCTATTATATATATGTATATATATATATATATATATATATATATATATATATATATATATATATATATATATAAAGCGAGGTAGCGCACATTTCGATTTAACTATGCTAAAGTAAATCTTTACTTTTCGTTCGCTTTCGAACAATCCTCTTCAATTTCGTATTTTCTCTTCAATATTTAAATATATAATATGGTACGATGTTAAGTCATCTTTCGTACGAATGCTTTATATATTTATATATATATATATATATATATATATATATATATATATATATATATATATATATATATATGTGATCTCTAATGTGACCATTAAAAATATCAGAGCTCCTTTATTCATGCAACGGAAGATAATGGTTGTAAGAAATTAGTCCACGACGAATAGCGAAGTTTATATAATAATAAGTATGAAATGAAAATGTTTGAATTATATATATATATATATATATATATATATATGTGTGTGTGTGTGTGTGTGTGTGTGTGTGGGTTTTTTTTTGGTCTATTTTATAAATTAATCCGAACGATATGTAGAATTGAATTTTGTTACTAAATATATACAATAAAATCTAACGATCGGTTGTATTTATCCTTTTAGAAATGAAATAATTGATGTTCAATTGCTTGTAAGCAATTAAATATTTTCGATTACTGCAAAATGAAACATTAAAATGTTCAACTTTTGATATAAAGTCTTAATTAAACGAAATGTAGGATATATTAGATATTAAATTATTACGATTTTTTTTGTCATTTTCAATATATATTTATATAATATATATATATATATATATATATATATATATATATATATATATATATATATATATATATATATATATATATATATATATATATAAAGAAAGAAAGCGAAATAATTGAATTATTCCATCTTCAATATTTTCTTTGTTCTTTCACCACTCGAATACAATAATAGACATAAAAAGTAGGAAAAAATGTCTAAAAAAATAAAAATAAAATGAAAAACAGTACAACAGAAAATTTCCCCTTTTCTCATGATTTTTTTTCATCGAAATTATTTATCAAAGCTTTATTATATTTTTAATATTTTATTTGATTTTCGACATCGATCTATTGTATCTTATATATAATATTATAGTTTTATAATTATTATTTTTTTGATAAAATTTGTTGAAAAGCTTCAGTAGAAATCTAGAATGTCTTTATATATACACGTTTTTTTGTATATATATATATATATATATATATATATATACAAAACAACGATGGTGAATTTTCGCGTTGATATCGGTTTATATAGGTGTTTGTTTATTTATTCAGCGAAAAACAATGGAAACTGCGAGAGAATTTTCGGTAAAGGCAAAGTCGATGACAGAAAATGGAAATGTTAATGATGGCTTCTGCGGCAGTTGTGGATAAATTATTTATCATTTATTCTCGTCACGAACGAAAAACGAAAACTACTAACGCGGACATTGTCTACCCGATCGGTGATTGACTGCTATTTGTTTGTTATTGTTCTTGTTATTTATCGACTGTGCGAATGGTTTGTGGAAACGTTTCACGACTCGAAACTCGTCCAAACTTTCATACAATGGATGACGTTTCTTATAATGGAAACGACGACGTGCAGTGTTAATCGACAAAAAAAAAATTATATATATATATATATATATATATATATATATATATATATATATATATATAGTGTTAAATTCTATAATAAAATTAAGAACAATTCGGTCCTTATAATATTGATAAAATGGTTCGATTTAATTAAATAGTATAATTGTTTAACGTGCACAGTTTGTTTGTTTAACTGAATGAAATTTTGTATACGATTTTTTGACTATTTATTATAATATTCAATTGAGTTGAAATTGTATATACTTGAACATTATCGATGACAATATTCAAATTATATTAGAATATTTATCAATTAAACGATCAATTAATTAATTAAAATTTTATAACTATACTTATATGTTTAAAAAAAAAACACATTTTAAATTTTAGTTTATAAAAATATGAATTTGTAGTTTTTATGAGAATATTTAAATTTTATTTTTTACTTATTTAGTTTTAATTTTATTTGTATCTTTAATTAAACTCGAATAGAAATATATATATATATATATATATATATATATATATATATATATATATATGTATATAAATTGAAACATATTTAGATGTTTCCTTTATTTTCAACTATATTTTATTAGCAATAAATTATTAATTTTCTATATTATTTAATATATAAATTATTTATACACTTTATATACATTATATTGAAGATATTTTGTCGATCAGATACCAATATTGAGACAATCGATTGATAAGTTTGTAAGTTATAGCCAATCAAAGTTTGCCATTGACTCGATTTCAATAATTAAATATTCTCGCTCTTTGGGTGAAACGAGAAGACTTGAGGTGAAATTGTTCGATATATATATATATATATATATATATATATATATATATATATATATATATATATATATATATATATATATATATATATATATACATATATACATTCTTACGTAAATTAAATATTATATAATAAAACAATTTTTTTATCATTCTATTTCCGTTATCGTATATCGTATATATATATAAAATAATAATAACATAACACTACAAACACTTTCGAACAGAATCAATTCTTCCGCTTGACAAAAGTATAAATTCTCTTCTTTATATTTATTCGGTAAAGAAGAAGAAATAAAAAAATAAAAAAAAAAAGTAGAAAAAAATGGTCTAGAATCGATTCGTTGTAATGGTTTCGATTATCCGTGTTCAACATGGACAAATAAAAAGAGTCGACGGCGGCTGAAAACGTGCAAAATCGATATACGTGCCAACGGTGCCGGAAAACCGAACCAGTGCCGGAAAACTTTGATACCACCCTGTATATATATATATATATATATATATATATATATATATATATATGTATACAGATTTATAGTCGGAACGTTTGCTTCCATTTGTTGCCATATTTTGATACACGTTTCGATTTCGAAACCCGTGAAAGGTGTCAAATATGTCGATTTGTTGCATCGAACAAAATTGTTGTCCCTTATCCACGATGAATATCGCGTAAAATAATTAATTAAAAATATTAAAATAATAATAAAAAAAATTTTTTTTTTTTTTAAAACACACAACGTTAACATCGTTCACATAGAATATTTATAACGTTTAACATTTAAACGTAAAAAAAAAATAGTAAATTGATTTTGTGAAATAATATATTAATAAATCGGAATTATCTTTAAATGCTGTATATTGTAATACTATTTTTTATTAGATAATAATAATACGTTTAATAAAAGCGCATCGTATTATTTAGTGCGACATTTCAAAATATACGAATTTTTGTACACTTCGTTTTTTTTTCTCTTTGTCTTCGCATCCGCTTGGCACAATTCTCATACCCCGAAAGCCTTATTCTCGTGGAAAATTGTTCAACAAGTATTGCTATATCGGAATATTACGCAAGCGCGACAAAGGGGAAACGAAAATTATGTGCGAAATTCGCGTTTTATTATGTAATGCGCCATTGGCGCAATTTCGAAAAATTTATGTACGTCTCTTTATTCTGTTTTATTTATATACGTATTTGTGCCCTTTTTCCTTCGGCTCGGCTTGCTTTTCTTCTACTTTATTTTTCGCCTTTATTATTCATTTTTTTTCTCGCCTTCATATATATATATATATATATATATATATATATATATATATATATATATATATATATATATATATATGTGTGTGTGTGTGTGTGTGTGTATGTGTTTGTGTATAATATAAACATACAACGACAACAGCAATATCTATATGATGAATTATATCTGAATATTTATAATTCAATTTTAATAATTGATCTAAATACAGATAAAAATATATTATTAAAATTATCAGAATTTATTTTTATTAATAATACATATATATATATATATATATATATATATATATATATATATATATTTATATATATGGTATATATATAAATTTTATGTAAAACATTATCAAATATTGGACGTTTGAAGTTGAAACAGCATCGGGTTTGACTAGGAAGTAACGACAATTGAACCGCAGAATAATTGAGCAGGAATCCTGAAATGGAAATTGAGGATCTGGTTTGGGAATCGAAAATCCATTGGTTGAACGATAGATGGAAAGAAGTGGATGTAGAAGACTTATAACATGATTAAATAATGTGACTTAAGGGAGACATTCGTCTAATATTGAACGAACTAATTCTATATCGTTCAAATATATATATATATATATATATATATATATATATATATATATATATATATATATATATATATATATATTCATTATCGAATACAAAAGAAACATACTGAGATTATTGTAGTCTGAATTGCGATTTTTTTTCACCCAGTAAATACTTGACTTTGATCTTATAAATAATGAAACAACGAACGGCAACGACTAATTAAGTATATTTTTTTCCTGTTTTCCACGAAATAAACATGCTAATTAAATTTTATAACGAATTAGAACGTGTTTCTTAGATCAAAAAAATAAAAAATAAATAAATAAACAAAACGATATCGAAAAATAAAAAAAAAGATTGACCCGCCGAAACACAGCAAAAAAAAAATAATCCTTTATTAAATAAAGTAAACATGTCGAACGACGTAAAAATCCAAATGGGTTTTTCTATCGACTGATGAAAAATCGGGGGTGATTTTATTTTTTATTTCAATTTCGACATTATATAATATATATATATATATATATATATATATATATATATATATATATATATATATATATATATATATATATATATATATATATATATATATATATAAAGTCGTATAATGAATTTGGTTAGAGACAATAATAGTTGATCGTCGTTTGAAAATATTCAAATATAGTCAAAACGCACTTCGTGACCCCAAATTCAATTACGAATGATCGGATTGGATTCAAATTCGAGATTTTCCGTCGTTTTTCCGACTCGGGTCACCGCAACTCGGAAGCTTTTTCATTATTTTCTTAATAGGAAATAAGCTCTGTTGTGCTCTTATTTATATCGAACGACTTTTGTGATATATATTTTCTTCAATTGTACTACATTTTCATCAATTTTATTATATTAAAATAATGATGTATGAATAGAATAAAGAAAATGTATCATTAAAAATTATATGACTATATAAAGTAAATAATATGAATAAGAATGAACATTAATTATTAATAGAAAAAAAAGGATGGATAAATAAACTAAATTCAAGAGAATTCCCCGTATAAATAATATATTTACAAATCAATCCCTTTTACCAATATGGAGTTTCAGGACTCCATTTTGTGTTCATATTATCAACCTAGTCAATTTTCCCAGTTATCATTCTTTTTTTTCCGATTCATATATCATATTATTCCATATATATTTATTTATTATATATAATCATAATATGACAATTTTCAAAAGGACCAACAAAGCCTTGACGAAATAATAAATATGTGATATAAAAATAAATATTTATTTTATATAGATATTAATCATTTAATAAATTTATGAATTAAATAATACAAAAACGATTTTCATAAATTAAATATTTGCGATACGTTCGATTTTTATTATGCAATACGAGTGTCTTTTGATAAATATATATTTTTTAATATTATTAATTTAGGTCGCGTTAAAAAGTTCACGAATCGTTTATTCCGCTAAATAATTGTGACATATTTTTTAGCACACACACACACACACATATATGTATTCAAATTTTTCGAAAAGTTATTCAATATAACCGCGGTCAATTAATTCGGAACGCAAATGAAAAATAAAAAATAAAAAAGCGACGACCAAAACCAAAAAAAAAAAAATTAAATAATAAAAAAAACAAAACAAAACAAAACAAAACAAAAAAAATAAACAAAATACATACTCGTTTATATAATATTATTGCGGAGGGAAAATTTCCAATAAAATTCATCGTGTGTAAAGGCAATCCGGTTCACAATTAATTCATTGTCGACACATAAAGTGTTAGGTCGTATTCACAGATGCGAAACACAAACAATTGCCCCCGCTGTCGCGGATGGGGTTATATTTTCGAATTAAACAATTACAACGTTAGGGGAGAGTGGGGGGCAATAAACAATTAAAACATAATAAATTACCGCGAACGCGCGTTAATATTAAGCGCGTCATACCGAAGGCTCGTGCGCCGTTAATTATATTTACGTTTAAATTCGTATTCATTTTTCGATGGCGGTTTAATAATTTAATAATTTTCATTGCGATAATATATATATATATATATATATATATATATATATATATATATATATATATATATATATATATATATATATATATATATATATATATATATATGTATATTGAAATTTGCGTTCGATATTGTTTACGGTGAATCGACGGCGTTTACGCCCTTTTGACACTGTGACTTCGTTTCCGACACGCAAAAGCGTCAATTAAATGATAATTTCATAATAAATCAGCAATTAATCAATAGTCAAATCGTCAACAATTTAATCATAACCGATATAATGTAATATTGCATCGTCAAGTTACGCTTAACTGCATTGTGTTATTCAGAACGCGAGAGTTCAAATCTGCATTGTCACCGCATAGAATGTTATAAATATTTTATTAATTTATGAAGAATATTTTTTATCCTATTTTGAATATGAAAATAATCTATTATATTATTTATATTTTTAAAATTTTGATGTAGAAATAGATATCTAGATCAAATTTAATATTTATTTTTATTCGTTATAATATTATATATATATATATATATATATATATATATATATATATATATATATATATATATATATATACATAAATTTATTAAAAAGATTTATGTTTATATATATTTTTGGAAAAATTCCAATAAAATGAGTTAATCATTATATTTTTTTTCGACTGAAATCTAAAAAAAGAAATAAATAAATATGAAGCATTTTCAGTTGTATTTTAATATATATTTTTTATGTAAACCTAATATATTTTTGGAAAACTTATTTTTTGGCAATATTTTTATAACTATTTTTTTTGTATTGTGAAAAACTATATATTTTATAAATTTTTCTTTATTTGTATTATATAAAAAAATGACATTTTCTTTAATATATTTCATATCTCGAATAAAAATATAATAAATTATTTAATTATTATTATTATTACGAGTATAATTAAATATTTTTACTAAATATAATTTAAAAAAATATATATTTCATTATCTCTATATATAGTATAGAATATCTCAATCCAAGCGTAACAACCACTGTTCATAGAAAGACAGTGGCGGCGCCGTTTATATAATATTATATATTTTTTAAAAACAATTTTTTTTTTCAATTTTATAAATATTGTTCATTCATTTACGCGTTCGATGCAAAAATAAAAATCATTCGGCGAATTTAACGATTCGATTTTTTCCTCATATATCCCCTTTCACCTCGTTCCCCGATACGATTTATTCGCGATTAAATCGGCTTATATCCTGTATTTGTTTTTCATTCTCATATTTCAATGAAATTTTCGTTGCCTTTGTAAATACGTTCAATTGAACATAAATGTGATTACGATTGCGAATAACACGACCACTCGACAAACTCAAATCATTCATTTTATTGAATTTTGCAATTGCCATTTTGGCTTTGTAGTGGTGATGTTGAAATTTATTCGAGCGCTATCATTTGCTATTTTGCTAACCGAATATTATGACTTTATTTTTTTTTTTTTCAATTATTTATAATAATATTATCGAGATTTATACGATTTTTATATTTTTAAAACTGCAGTTTGAAACTAAATTAAATTACATGTAAGAAAACTATTAATTTAAATATACTATTATATTAAGATAATGTGAAATGTGATGTTCATATTAAAAAAAAATGTGTTAATCAACCTTTTCTATAAAACGTTGTTTTTATTATTCAAATTATTTACGTGAAATAAGGGCTAATTTCATAAATTAATATGTGTATTTTTAAAAATATTTTTTTTATATAGATCATAATTTATATACACATTATAATAAATTTAGTAACAATTTTCGATTTACAACAATGTTCAGTTTTGCAATGTCGGACGTAAGTCGAAATAGATGTAAATTAAATTTCATACAAAAATTTATAATATAATATAAATATATGACTTTATATCAAAAACTAAAAATTAATCGTCATAAGAGTGCAAAATTACGAACAACTATAAGAAATTTATATTTGTAATGAAAAAAAATATGTCCATTTTACAAATAAAAAAAAAACACAAATTAACACGTAAAATATTATAGAAGTCATCATTGACCGCCACTAAAATATTCTATAATACATCGAAGATCTACCAATGACCCCAATTCGCATATTCATTAAATCATATAAAATCAACGCGGCATTCAACGTGTTAAACATACATATGAAAACTCATTAATAACGGCAGTAACACTCGATCGATAAGCATACTTGTAAATGAAAAAAAAAAAAAACAACAACAACAAACAGATCGATTATTATAATAGATATGTCTATTATAGTGCGGCGCGCGAACAAGAGCGTTACCACCGTCTCGTAGCGATCGTATAAAATCGTATTATGGTGCGGCACGTTTCGAAATAAACTTATTTATTTATTTTTTTTTACGATCCATCGTGGTCCTTAATTATTTTGGCGAGTTGAAATTTTTATTGCACCTGTACCTATATATATATATATATATATATATTGTATAAACCAAGGTCGAGAAAATGAGTTGTACAACACACTCATCGCTTGCTCCCCCCTCAAAAAAATAAAAAATAAAAAAAAATAAAATAAAAATAAAAAGGGGTGATAAGTCATTCTTTTTCTCGCTTCTTGGTAAAAGTTCTTTCCCTGTTGGGGGAGTTGAAAAAGCACCTCGCATATTGCCCGTATAATTCAAGCGACTTTTTCTTAATAGCATCGCTAGCATTCTCTAACGTCTTTTTCGCGTCGAGCTTTTTCTTTGTTTTCTTTCTTTAGCTTTTTTCTTTTTTTTTCTTCTTTTTTTTCTTTTTTTTTCTTCTTCTTCTTCTTCCACCTCTTATTCTTGTTACTCTGACCTCTTCTCCCCCCCCGCCACCCTTCCCATCCAACGGTGCTTTTTGTATTTGTTTACTTGTTTCTTTGTTTATTGTAGCTCTTTCGAGCGAAATTAAAATTTTTCACGTTTAAAATTATTTTTTTTCTTTCCTTTGATATCTAATTGACTTAACATAATTTTCTTTCGCTATCTTAATGAATAGTCTCATTATTACGCCATAATGATATTTAAAATATTTCTAAAGATTTCTCTTTCAATTTAAACATTTTAATTGTACTACGATAAGAAAATTATATATAAATTTCAACTGTAAAAACTAATAATTAAATTTCTTAAAATATAAATCAACATTTATAGAAAGTAAAATGGAAGTTTTTCTACTGATATATTTATTTGTCAATTTTATACTAATAATATCTTTAATCATCAAGTAAAATATTAAAAAAGTATATAAATATTTTAATTTTTATTAATAATTATATTTATTTTAATCACTAAATAGGTATATTACTATATATAATTATTGTGCGTATTAAAATATGATTATTCTTTAAATAATTTCAATTAAGTAATAAAATCAAAATTTGACGAAAATCCGCGAACTTTTAAACTTTTTTCGACAGTTTAACACGATTAATCCATTAATCTTTCATTTAATTTTTTTATCGAAATAAAAAAAATCTATCAAATAACTAGATAATTTTGACGTATAATAATAATAATAATAAAACGAGATAATTCCGAATTTATAATTTGTATACTTTGAACGAAATTTATTCGAATGTCTCGAATGACGTTAATCCACCAATTAAACTTATCAACGTTTTCGACGGTCAAATTAATATAGCATTAATTAATTTACTTTTTATTATTATTATTATTATTGAAATTATAATTTTATTTATAATTTTAGATTTGTACTTTTTGAGCGATGTCGATAAAATTAAAATATATTTAAATATATGGGAGGCGGGTTCGAAAAAAAATTAATAAAAAATAAGACGTTTTAATTAATCACGAGTTGACGTCAAAAATGAAATATTCATCGCGGAATTATTATATTACACGGTCGGTACACATGTTGGCTTTTGAACGAAAGCTACATATAATATTTTGAACCCTTCGTTTAACAATGGCGAACCTTTCGTTGGCTTAACAGCGTTTAACCTTTGATTTAACAACGGGCCAGGGTTTCTCTGGTACACTCGTGTCCGTTACGTTTGCATATAAAAATTAATGACGTTTCATGTCGCACAAAATTCAATTTATATACGTATATATTTATATATATATATATATATATAAATAAAATTGAAATATTTTATTATTATTTAAATAAAACAAATTATTTGAAAAAATATACGCGTAGAGCTGACGACTCGACGGTATATAAAAAAAATAAATAAGTGTGTGATAATTTGAAAATTGAAATTAAAAATTTTATATCTTATATATATATATATATATATATATCATTGTTTAAATAATATTTAAATTATTTTATAATATATATTTTTAACGAGAATTGAATAATACGATTTTTTTTATATTGTAAATTATTATTTATCAGAATTTATACATATATATATATATAATTAAATTAATTCTAAATTTAATAAAATGACAATTAAAATTTTTATAATACTAATATATGTATTAAATAATTAATTATAATAATAAAACTATGCTTATTGCTCTATATAAGACTTAATGAAATAATTCGATATTTATTTATCATCAATTTAAAGATGCTATATTATATTAATATTTTCAACGCATTTTTATAAAATTTATATAAAAAACATTAAAATCACTCATTTTATATTATATTTCAAAAATCAAAAATAAAAAAAAATATATATATACATATATATATATATATATATATATATATATATATATATATATATATATATATATATATATATATATATCAGAATCAATTTCGCAAAGATAATATCGGCATCATTTATCGTAAAATTTCCAAATTGACGGCGAAAAGTGAGTTTTTTTTCAATAAATTTAACGAACGGAACAATACAATAGTATTCGACAATAACAATAGTTTGAAAATTGAAGAAAACCGCATGGGCGGCAGTGGGCGGTTTTTTAAGACACCAATGATAATAACGCCGACTAAATTCACTCATAAAAAAGCGAAACCCGATTCGCTTTCCCATCGCCATCCCCCACCCCCCCCCACACACCACTTCACGCCCTTCTGGAAAAGGGGCGGAAAAAAAGGGTTGAAAAAGTCCTTTAGTACGAACGCGAATCCTTCTACATACCCTCAAGTGCCACTCTATTTACAGTTAATATATACGTATGGAACGCATATAAAAGTATAGTGTGGTATGAAAAAAAATATATATATATATAAATATATATATATAGTATATACATAAAAATAAAAATAAATAAATAAAACCATACGATGCGGATTTTGTGTATAATGTACAGTGAAAATTCCAATCCGATACGTTTCGATACTCTATTATATATACAGTGGAATATATATATATATATATATATATATATATATCGATACTAAACTGAAATAAAACGTTTCAGTGGAAAATCGAGCTTTAAACCAATTTTATTCTTCAAAATGAAATAATCGTTTAAATGTCGATTTTTTTGTGTGTGTGTGTGTATTATTTGACAAATAATAAGTTAGTTAGATTTTTTTTTTATTCAGAACGCTATTAAAAATATATTCTTTAAAATCTGAACGTGTAAAATGCGATACATTTACAGTGGCTGAAAAATTATGTGATAATAAAAAAAAATATAATGTCGATATTTTTAATACAATATATGAATATTTTCAATCATATTTACCAGTTAAATATATATATATATATATATATATATATATATATATATGAGAAAAAAAGATGAATGAAACTATTTCGTGATGTTGAATAACATTGATTCACATTGTAAGCACTTGTCATAAAAGGAGTATTATGCAATGTTCACATTTTCTTTCACCGCAGTGTATATTATATATATATATATATATATATATATATATATATATATATATATATATATATATATATATATATATATATATGTACACTTATAAATGTACATAAAATAGAAGAGAAAAGGGTGGACAAAAAAAGTCGGCTTTCAGAATGTGCTGAGTTTTATTGTCGTTTTATGACTCGAACGCCTTTCACGACACATAAAACTTTTTCTCAGTGGATGCACTCGCATTTTCTTTTTAAAAAGGACGCAGACAAGTTTTTCACGAGTGTATAATGAAAATTTCCCATTAAATTTTCCATAAATATTTGCGCTCGCACTTACGGCCCCGTTGTTGTTCGGCCAATTTTTCAACGTCGAATTTTCAGCTGAAGAATGTTTCGCGTTTAAAGTTTCAGCGCGCTTTTTTTTTTTTTCTACCATTCTCACGTCGCCGTCGACAATTCGCTCGCTTTGTTTTTCTGTTTCTTACGTTGTTCTTTCGTTTTTTTTTCATTCTTTCTTTCGGTTTTTTTTTTCGCCTTTCATTTGTGAAACTCTATATACTCATATTCCGTTTTTTTTTCCAGCCTGTTTTCTTCAGCTGCTGAAATGATAATATATTTGCCGTTGCTCAGGTGTTTTTCATGTGTTTTTTTTATTTTAAATTTTCTTTTTTTTATATATATTTTAATACTTATCAGCATTTTTTTTATATTAGAATGATATAAATATCATGAAATAATATTTATATATATTTCATATAATATATCAAAATCATTCTGAGAACCTACTTATGTTTATTTTATTAAAAATATTCAACTATAAATAATATCATATTAAATAAACTCAAAATATTAATCAACATCACGATATCGTTTTATATAATATTGTCGAACAACATGTGAAAATCTATACTACATTTAACAACCCCCGAAAACGTTCTAATTACTTGTCGATTTATAGGAAAAGATAAACAATGGCATCTAATGGTGCTTTTCCTAGAGAACACACACAACTACAAATATATATATATATATATATATATATATATATATATATATATATATTTATATACCGTTTTGAGCTTTTGCAAAATCGACTGTTGCTTTCTGACGGGAATTTCAACTTCTTTATCCTAATATAGATAGATAAAAAGGAATAGGTTTTAAAAGAAATAATTCGCCGATCTACTTTTACTGAATTGAAGATAATTAATGTTTATTGTATCGAATTTCGCCGCGTAGATATTTTACTTTTATTAATTTTCACGTTTAAGTATTTTTTTTCTTTATATATATATATATATATATATATATATATATATCAAATATCCTAAAAATCGACATTTTTTTTTGTGAATATTTGCGATGAGATAAATTTATCAATAACAAAAATATTACAATATAATATGAATAAAAGATTGCCAATTTTCTTCTAAGAAATTTTCTATTTTTTACAACGCCTCCAGATATTATCTAAAAAAATATATGAAATCTTGTTAATATTTTTTTTAGATTCAAGTTATTGACTGTATGACAAAAAAAATCATATATTAAAAATCTATAAAAAATGTTTTTCTTAACAGTATATTGAATTAATATATATATATATATATATATATATATATATATATATATATATATATATATATATATATATATATATATATATATATATATATATATATATATTATTAATGTAATAATTGTTTTATTAGTTAATATTCAAAAATATCGCTTATAAATATTTCAGATGAATCAAAATTTATTAATAAAATATGTAGTATAAAGATGATAGTTCACTTAAAACAATACATATTTTTTTTTAATATCTAAATAATTTAAATTTAACAATATTTTTTTATAACCTTATACCATATTAAATAAAATATTTGAGAATCGGTATTCATTGTTATATAAATTGTTTATAAAAATGAAATGTTTATTATATTATTTTTTATTCTCTTTTTACAGAATATTAAATATTTTTACTTTAATTTTAGATCAACGTTTCCTATAAAAATAATTCATAAATCGGAATTCCTAGAAATTATTATTTTTACATGTCATAAAATGTACAATGTCGAATATAAAAAATATCTATGTTTAAATTATATGAACTATCAATTCGTGGAAAAAGGTACATATAAAAATATATTTAAATGTCCGAAAATATTTACACATATAGAAAACCGTAGAATATCGCGTTCATAAAAGACACGCTGTTAAAAAATCGAAACGTTAATACTGAAATTAAATTAATTAATTTGACGAGAAAAAAAAAATATGTTACACCTTACACAATTCTACAAGGATTTCCATCATTATAAACATATATTATATGATATGTATTATATATATATTTATATATATATATATATATTATCATGAAAATAAACAGTAACGAATGTGCCTAGTGAAATTTATGCGTTAAATTAGTCTATAGAATTGAAATTTCCAAGCGTTTGCCGGAATTGCGAGTCGGTATCCGATTCAAACGTTTCAGATATAATATCGGGATCTAAGACGTTTCGGACTAATAGCGCTGTAAAAGGGGTCGTTATTATATAAAGGGTGGGCGCACTAATGTGGAACGACCTACCCATAGAGTGCTAGCAGCACGACTGTAAATTAAAGCGGAAACCTAAAGACGGGTAGTTTTCCATCTTAGGTAGGGGATGAAATAGTGCGGCGACGATATTCGGCGTCGCCGGATTTATTCGATAGACGAGGATTATCGAAGGATTTTCCGATTGTTTCGATCTCAGCTCCACCCGTATATTGTGATAATCTATCGTATATTATATAATCAGTTGGACACATTATTATTAATATTATTATTTTGAACGATTGTACGCGTGGCGAATTTATTATTATTGTGTGTATTATTTATAAATATTCGATTTTAATAAATGTATTTATTTCACATTTTTTTTATGGCAAATTAAACGTATTATATTTATACTGAAAATAATAGATATTAACAGCAAGCGAAAGTTTTCATTATGCAATAAATAAATAGTGAAGAATGCTATTATTCAAATGTTATTAAAAAAATTCAATAAAATAAATAACAGTTATGATATATACTCGATTCTGATAAACGTATTTAAGTGAATTTTTTTTTTATTATTTAAAAAAAAACGGACATAAAAATTGTACAATAATATATTTACTAAAAAAAATTTATATTATATATTAGAAGAGAATTTTTTTTAGTATGAATATATTTTTCCAATAATAAAATTGTTATTGTATATTTTTTTTGTAATAAAAAATACTCAAATAGAATAAAAATAATATTTATCGTTTATCTTCATCTATTTTTTCTGTAATATGAAAAGTAATAAAGAGTCATAATTATCAGCTTTCGTAAATTTATTTTATGATATAAATTTATAGATCTAATATATAATTATTTTTTAAACTGTAGAAAAAAAAATCAATTATAACATTGTCTATATAAAAAAAATTCTCATTTATATATAAGATGAATTGAAAACAATAAAATCATTATATATAATATAAAAAAAAAAATATTTAATAATAGCGAATCCATAAAATAATCGGTAAACTGGGCTCATTACATTTTTCAACAATATCGATTACAATTTCAATAAAGCTCATGTCGAGAAAGTTTTCCGCAAATATTTGTAGAATATTCATAGATATTCAAATTAAATCAAATATCGTTCAAATAACTAAAATCAAATATCGCTCAAAGTAAAACAAAACCGAATTTCTCATTAGTTTTATATTGTTTTCTTTTCCGTTATATGTTTATTCGTATTCAGAATTTACACAAAAATTTATATATACATAATTTGAAATATATATATTTATATATTAATATTTTTAAATTAATGAATTTCATACATCATTTTTAAAATATCATTAAAAATATATTGTATTTAATTTTTCAGAAAGATTTCTATTTATTTATATACATTAATGTTATCTTTTTTTTCAATTATTAGTTTATATCAGTATTTCTTCCAATTCTCAAAACATTTTGAATTTTTTTCACCTTAATTTAATTTACATTTAAAAAAAGACGTCATTTCAAGGCTCTTTTATAATACAAATTGTGTTGCGTTTGGCGAATATGGAGGTTGAACATTGTTAAAATATTGTTTTTTTTTTTAATTAATGCAATTTATTTTGTTATTATTGTATTAATGAATATATTTAATATATTGAATAGTATTCTCAAAAAAAAAAATCATTTAAAAAAATAATATACGTTTTATTTTAAAGATTTATACAGCAATAATAATATGAGAAAACGACGACAAAAATCGATTCCAATATAACGACATAATATAAATGGCGTAGAAGCGCGTTATAAAATTAAACACATATATCATGAAAAAGTACACAAAAATTACATCAGACATCGTAAAAACGCTAACGTTCGCATCGTCTTTTAATAAATCGAACTATATACATAAACATATATAAATATATATATATATATATATATATATATATAAATATATTAGAGGTACATATCGAAATATATGTATTATATCAGAATGTGTCCAAAGTACCACTCAAAATTCCCAATATATGTCAAGGAGACAATAATAGCACCATAACGTTTCCAGTCACTTGTCATATTTCACAACAAAATACGTTACGAAACTGTTTTAGACCAGAAACGATGTTCACTGCGTATTATTTACTGACAAATATTTAGTATGACTTTATTATGAAAACATTTTCTATGCGAACGCTGTTACATTTGTTATTTTGACATTGTTGATACTGGATGATGTAGATAATAAAGCAAATATATCATATGATATATATGGTACATTAATACGCTAGCGATTACGTATATATATATATATATATATATATATATATATATATATATATATACAGTCAGTTCTCGAGTTACGACTACCTCGACTTACAATCATTCGCACTTAAAAAAAATTCATATTTTTTTTTCTAAAAAATGTGTCAATTTTTTTTTATAATTTTCGTCACATACATATCTAATATAATCTGGCACGCTTCTGACGATTTTTGACATTTTTGACGATTGATTCGATAGACAACGATAGATTTTTGAAGGTACAACGCAATATTCACTAAGCAATTGCCTGTTATGATGAAATTTATAACGAGAAGAAAAAATAAACTGTCCAAATAAAATTGAATTTGTTTATAAAAACAAAAAGCACTACTGCTACAATCGTTGATAAATCTCAAGAGACAGCAATGAATATCAGTAGCTCAGATGATAATCGACCATAATCCAGAATAATGCTTATATATACTTATTTATGAATGTAGTTGTTTAATTAACCAAGTAAAATAATAACAATTAAAAATTAAAAATCAGAAATTAATGCTATTATATTTGCTTATATGTCTATCATATTATATTATTTATTTTTGTATGAAATTCGACTTACGACCATTTCGACTTACGTTCAAAGTTGTGGAACCGAACCCCGTCGTAAGTCGAGAACTGACAGTATATATATATATATATATATATGTATTTTATATTTATGTACAATTTTTTGAAGATTTCAATTTTTATATGTTATATATTATAATTGAAGTAATATTTTTTTTTTATAGAGCGCAATGTATTATTAATACAAGTTGACAGTGTTAGATTTTAAATAAAGTATGATTTTATTATATAAAATATTAATAGTGAAAATAAATTTGATTTTTTTTTAAAACGCAGCATATTATTAATATTAAAATGCAGTGAAATAATTCATTTTAATATAATTTCATAAGTAGAATGAATGTGTTAATTTTAATTTTTATATAATTTATATTTTTATTGTATATATATTTAACTCTAAAAAAAATCTTATATTATTGTATTAAAATAATATATATAAATTTTTATTTTTTAATGTGTCATTCAATTTTCGAAGAACAATTCGACGAACTATATAAAAAAAATCTCTTTGAATCTCAAAATGAACAGCATTTATATATAACATTGAACAGATTAAAATTCTAAAATACAATTTAAACTTTTAATATTGCATTTTTTTTAATAATCAGATAATTAAAAAAAAATCAATTTAAAACATATTAAATTATGATCAATTTATATATATATTGTATATATATTAATAAATATAATATTTTCGAAATAAAGAAATAGAAAAAGGAATTAGTCCATTACATAGTTAATCTGTAAAACGTCCTATTTAATTGAAAAAAACGGCAAAAGTAAACGTACTACTATTATACGTACATTTTTTTTTATTCGCCCCGAGTAAAATAGTGAACATGATGCATGCGAAAAACAATTTTCCGCATCGGGAAAACTATGCGGCGTCGCACACACGGAGCACTATAGTCTAGTTTTTACGCTAGAAATTATTGTACGTGTTGCCGTCACAATTTTTCCATTATGCACTCGAATGAATAACATTTTTCGTAGGGTTTTGAACTATTAAAATATAAAACCCGACCAAGGGAGAAGAGCAGTGGGAAAAATGGCGACTTTAGCGACGATTTTTCCGGTCGATGTATATATATATATATATATATATATATATATATATATATATATATATATATATATATATATATATATATATTTGCAACGGTCTACGGGCGAAAAATGAAAACATCCGCGAAAAATTTATATTCTGTTGAAAAAAAAATATATTTATATAGTCGAAATATGATAATGTTTTCGTGTGCGTTTATTGAAGATTTGGAAAATTCAATAAAGGATCCGTCGTATCTTGTCAATGGCATCATAACTTTTAACCTCGTTCGTCTCATATATGAAAAAGTTTTCCCCTTTTTCGTTTAGTGAAAGTTGATGATGAAAATTTGAAGAATTTTTCACATTCAACATCGTCTCTATATACATATATATATTAAATATTCGACAATCTATTTAAACTTTCACATATAAAAATATATATATATATATATATATATATATATATATATATATATATTATTTTTTCTTAATACAATCATAAATATTATCAATTAAATTTTATAATACTGTAAAAATTGAATATTGAAAAAGTATTATATATAAACGTTTTACTATTTTTATATTTTTGAGTTGAGTGTTATTTGCAAGATTTTCTTTATATAAAAAAAAATCGAGTCGCTAACACAACGCGTAACCTTTCCATATTTATTTTTATCAAAAGATTATCGTTGTATTTTTAGGCAGTTTTTCAAGTGAAAATCTCTCCAAAAATAATACACCCTTTATGAGATTTTTTAAACCTTAGATCAAAAAACGCCAACAACTAAAATAATACTTATTTTTTTATTGGACGTTATATTTATTTAATTCTATTTTTTGAATTTTTTATCGGATTTACGTCAAATTTTTAAAATAGTTTAATTATAATTCTGTATTGAAAAATAAATTATATTAATTGCTTTCATATAAAATTATATATATATTATTTTATTTTTATTTTATATTTATTAATATCATATATTTAATTGAAAATATTATTTAACATTCATAATTATAATATTTAAGTTTAGTGAAATATTTAATACTATATAGAATTTCATATTATAAAATAGATCACTTTTATAACTTTTTTTAATATAATAATATATTATAATTTTATACGAGCGAGCAAACTTAATCGTTCTTTAATTTTCTAATAATTTCATCGTCGATTAAACAGCCACAACATAACATAATATAATTATAATATTTATAATGAAAAATAAAAATATTTCACATAGAATGGGGAACGTTTTTGTATAGGATAAGCCGTTTTGATTATTTATTTTGATTTTCATATTAGACACTGGAGAACGTGAGGCGAATTAATTTCGTATTTCGTAGGCTTTGCGTATTAAAAAGCGGGAAAAGTTTCCCAATTTGAAAACGCTGCAGGAAGGATCGATTTAAATCATTTCACCTACAAGGATTACGGTAAGCCGTTTAAAGGGCGTCGCAAGACACACAAAATATTTCTACTCGGGTACTTAATTAATTCGATTCAGAAATTCCGTCAATTATCCGACGAATAATTCACGCAAACGTTTCCGGTTCGGTTTTCGGCTCCGCTCCACTCCGCCTCCGTCCGCACGCTTTCCGCTCCGCTCTCGATGAAAGATGTTACTAAACGTTGTAAATCAATGGAATTGCAGATCCTTTCATAATTAAAATATCTTTATATATATATATATATATATATATATATATATATATATATATATATATATATATATTTCACAATTTGAGTCGTTAACTTTACGCTCAACCGTCATATTTATATTTATTTATTAATAAATTCATTATTAGCGTATGAAAAGAATAAATTTAAACGAATATTATAATAGAAAATTTCGTACAAAAATCTACTTATTTATATCTGAAAGTAATTTTTGTACTTTATTTTTTTTTTCGTTCGATGCTATTAAAATTTTCATTTTTATCAATTACATTTTACACATTTCAATGCGATTTTCGTAATTGATTTATCCCTTTTTCGCTTTTCGTCAATTTTCAGTTCGGAAGTTTTCTATATAACTTTTCCTATAAACATAACGACATTTTCCTTCCTTAATACTACCCAATTATTTTTTTCATCTTCAATTATCCATTTTTATTTTTATCTCGGTCTTAATTTTTATCCTCATAACCTGTATTCATTTTTCATTATTTTACACGAATTCAGCGTTAATATTTTCCTATTATTACAGCGATAAAAATATAAATATATATTTATTATATTTTATATCACATTTTTTTTTCATGCTAATCTCGACATAATCGCAATAAATAACGTAATCTCGCGCAAAAATAAATAGATAACAAATATCGGAGATTAAAAAACGATTAAGCTTCCGTATATAAATCTGGACCGAATGCAATAAATTATCGCGAGTTTTTCTCTTGTATATATATATATATATATATATATATATATATATATATATATATACATATTTTTTTTCTGCAACTTATTTCGCCCTTTTTCTTTCCTATTTTATTTGTTTTCGTTTTTCCGCGCATCGCAACAACGGAGAAAAACGAAAGGAAAACGCGACCGAAATCCAAAGAACGCCAGTCGATGTTGAGAAAAAAAAACCGGTTTAAGTGGCGGTTTTTTTTTTTCAACGTCGACGTTTCCGGTTAACGTATTTAAATATTTATTAGTTTAGAGAAGAGAAAAAAATAAAGCGGAAAAGCGGAATATGTTCAAGAGATACGTACGTGAAAAATAAAAATAAAAAATACAAGTGAAACGGAATAAATAAATTAACCGAGGGGGAGGGAGGGGGAACGAAGGAAAACGTATAAATTTTTCCTCTTCATCGCGATTTAAATTTATTTTTTTTTTTTGTGGACGCCACATCTCAACGAATGCAACCGAGGGAAAAACGCGAAAATTTTCTCCGGTTTTTCTTTATTTTCCATACTTTGTCCCGTTCGTTTCGCACGTTTGATGCCGGTTTTTTTCCGGCGTTTCCCTTTTGTTTTCTTCTTTAACTTTTGTCAAGTTGTGCATTCATTAAATATAATTGAAATGGAATAAAATAATAACAATAATAATAATAATAATAATAATGATAAAGGAAAACACGGCTTAGTCGCCGTTTTTTTCTCCTGTTGTATTTTTTTCCCCCTCAAATTAATTAGTATTTCTTTACGGTCGTTAATTTAAAAACGACAAAAATACAAAAGAAACTGATAAAAAAAGAAGAGTCGAAAAAAAATATTAATAAAAAAGAAAATTAATATTGTACAAATAAACATGCTTCAAAAATTTAATCGTTATTAATGTAAAACATTTTTCATTTTCTGAAAAATTTATATTCAATTAATTTCGATAATACTTTATTCATATAAAAATAAATATATTATATAAAATCGTCACCATTTTAACATTTTATAATGATGATTTTTTTTTATAAATTCGTAATAATATTAAAAATGTCATCCAGTTTAATATATATATATATATATATATATATATATATATATATATATATATATATATATTTATAGATACTTTCAATGGCTCGGTGGTGATGATTATGTTCGCTTATTTGTTCGACAGGTTGCGGGTTCGAACCTTTAATATGGCTCGTATATCATTTCCGGTTTTAATGAAAAGCAAAGTCCTTCAAATAAAAATAATATCTGAAAATTATACATAATATATATATATATATATATAAAGTTGATGACATTATGAAGCACGAAAACGTATATTATTATGTATATATAATATTATTTTTTATTTATACGTATATATGAAATATTTTAATAATGAAAATATTATATTGAATTAGATATAAGATGTTCGTGGTTACTAAGTGAAAATCGAATTATCAAAACTCATAAATGTCATCAATGTGAGAAACTTTCGGGTCTATCTAGAAACTTGCACCCGCACTCCAGTCTATTAATATTCGATTAAAATTAACGTTTATTTACGAAACGGGACGCGAAAGCTTTTCTTTTGAACCGCGCGAATTAATTTAAATTTATATATATATATATATATATATATATATATATATTCAGTTAGTAAAATAAAATAAATTAAAATATAAATAAATAAAACGTTTTCTTTTTTTAACAAATAAAACGTGTAAAGCTCGTGTCGTTTATGCGCAAGCTTTCCGTATCGTTCAAGCTCTATATAATTATAATATAATAAATACGGTAATATGGCATGTTTGCAAAATTTGCTACTTTGAGCTTTTTTCTTTTTTTTTTCCTCTCATTCTCATTCTCCTCCTACTCCTCCCCCTTGTCATCGCCACACCCTTAATAATAATCTGAATAATATTAAATTTCATTAGCGTAATTACGTAATTAAGTTACGTATATATTAACGCGGAATCCAAACAACTTTTATGTACGATATGTACATTAATATATATATATATATATATATATATATATATATATATATTGCGTTTGTTTAAACTGTATAATATTGTTTGTTCTAAAAACAAAGTTAAAATACGTTAATCTTAAAGTTAAATTAATTCTATTTATATTTTGCATGACTATTAGTTAATCGATTGAGATTATTTCTTAAAATAGAATAAAAATATTATATTATATCAAATATAAACAAAATATTAAAGTGAAAATATTTAAATTATATTAATTAAAATATAATAATTATTAGATAGATATCGATTTTAATCTGGTGTTTATATATATAATTAATACTATTTTTAAAGTAAATATTGAAAAACATAAATATCATATAGTATAAAAATTAATTTGAATATAAATATAAATTTTCATATATACAAAAATTATATATAAATTGAGGATAGAATTTTACAAAAATAAAAATTTATATGTCAAATATTATAACTGTATAAATGATATATATATATATATATATATATATATATATATATATATATACTTTTTCATAATTTGATCTTGAAAAAAGTTTATGTATATTTGAGACAATACAGATCGTTGAAGTTTATTTAATATTATTTTAACAAACGTACTTTAATTGTTAAATATATAAACATATTAGAACTTATGCTATACTAATCAACTGTCATTTTTATATGAGCCGTTTACTTTGCAAGTGATGTAAGTCAATTTTATATTATATTGAAATAATATCAAAACATTTTAAATATTATATATAATATATATTAAAATATTTTAATATTAAATTACATATTAATATACTATCTATCAGTTTAAAATGAGAAATTGTAGAAAAGTTGCAAAAGTTATTTGATTATATACGATGAAAACTCGCGCTGAATGAAAATTTGGCGCGAAGCATGCGAAAAATTGCGCGAAAAACGATACGTTTCCTTTTTTTTTTTTTTTGGGGGGGGCGTAGTCTTCGGAGACGCCACGAAAGGAAAATCGCTATACTGCCGACTATCGGGAGACGAAGCAAGCATCTGACGTGAGGGAGGGGGGAGGGAAAGGGGCACGAGGTTTATTCGTTTCGAGGGGCGTAGTCCTTACCGAGGGGAATCTTTTCTCCTGTGGAGCCTTGTCCGCGACCCAACGACGCCATCGTGAAGGCGGCGACCGCCGTCAAAAACAGCAGGGTCGTCATGTCAGATATTCAAGACCCGTAAAGGGTCCGTTCCCTTGGTGTCACCGCTCAAAATGTTCACAGTCTAACACTTTATATATATATATATTTATTTATTTATATTTATTAGTTTTTATTTTTATATATATATATAAATATATGTATATATAATATTTATTTATATATTTATATATATATATATATATATATAATTAAATATTATAATATGAGAATGTAAACGTTATATATGAAGTAAACAAGACCGGATACAGTTTTCAAAGACAACTTGGCGTCGCGGCGCCAACGGCCCGACTGGATGCCGCGCGCCGCTGGACCACCTCCGAAACAACCCTCATCCCTTACAGAAACCCCTTCCACGAGACTTTATACACCCTTACCCTGCCCCCGCTACCCCGCACGCCCTCTCTTGACTCTCTCGCATATAAGGGAGGATAGCATCAGAGGCTTTTACACGTAGACAGAGAACGCACGCATATTATCAACACTAATATAAAAATATTGATATATATATATATATATATATATATATATATATATATATATAGAATATAAATATTTTTTAAAATAATTTTAGCTTTATTATGATTGTATTGTAAAAATATTGAAGGGTTTGCGTTTTGGTAAAATTTAAAAATATCGATAACATTGGGTGTTATTAAGATTTCTAAATATTTTAAATTTATTATTATAATTAGTATAATTGATATTATTGAAAAATAATATGTTTTTGATGGATTGATTGTACTTATGTCAGTATCAAAATCAACCAAATTATATTTTCAATTTTTAATAAATCATAGGTGCAATGGAATATATATATATTCTTTTAAATTAAAAAAATATTAATCTTTAATTTATTTTTAATTAATTTTTACGTTGAAATTAATAATATTCAGTCCTTTCTATATACATTATATATAGTTCATTTTAACGAAACTATACAATGAACTTGATATTATTATTATTTTTTTGTTTTTTTTTCTATTGTATTAGTAAATCTAACAATTTAAGTGATTGCTCTAAATAATGATATCAAATATATTTAAATCGATTTACTCTCAACTCAATAGATAGAAGTAAGCTCTATTTCATGCTCATTACTGTGGATAGACGTCGTTCTATATTTATAACTAATTCATTGCAAATTGATAATTTAACTGTTACTTCAATAAAACTATGTAATAAAATAATAATAAAAAAACTGGCATATCATAAAATTTTATTAAGTAATTATCCATTTGAAGTTATCACTAATATAAAAATTATATATAATGTCTAATATAAGAATAATTATTGATTTTTCATCACACAAATAGAGTACATTCATATATCACTAATATAAAAATTAATATCATATATGATTTGAAATCCTTTTACAATTATTTATGATATTTTTCTTTACACTTTCGCTGATTATTTGACATTTAAATACATAATAATATTAAATAATAAAAAAAATATATTTCTCTTCATATTAATAATATAAAAATATATTTATAAAATATATCCATTGGTTCTTTCAACACAATATTTATTTACTTTTTTTTCACTTCACGATCTCTCGTTTATATTTTAAACATATTTAATATAAAATGTTGAATTTGAAGAAAGTTTTCGTATGTTTAAAGTTTTTAAATTTTGTAAAATATGTAATGTTATAACAAGATTTTGTATAAATATAATAAAATATTATATGAAAGTTCGTTTGATACGTGAAATCATTACATTATATTTTTATTTAATATTCGTATTTTTTCGATTTTATCAGTATATATAATTTTTATTCGAGTAAAGTGTAATTATTCAGTTTTGTAAAAAATAATCATAAAACTTTTATTTAAAAAAAATATACTCTCATATATAAAATTTAATAATTAATAAATATAATAATTAATTTTATGATATTTTTACTGCATAAAATCAGATTTTTTTTCTATTAAAAAAAAATACGATTTAAGTTGTCAAAGCTCAAAATTTTTTTCTCGATATTCTATAGATTCCAATTTAAAATTTAACAATAGTAATGATAATTATGCATATGAAACCGATAATAAATTTATATATTTACCGATTTATAGTTGTTTAATTGGAATTCGGATGCTTCACGATTGAATAATATATATGAATGAATTTTCCTTATCTCGTCCAACCGAGTAATAGTAAAGAATGCTTTCTGCGAATTCGGCGAGTTCATCAATTAAATAAATATTTATTCTTGCTTAATTAAAATGGCCTATCTCAATTTCCACCACCCACCCACCCACCGTCATCACCCCCACCGCGCCACCTCTATATCATCCACACTCCAAAAATTCATCCCTTAAACACAAAACAAATCAATTTTAAACAAAAACGATAAATCACCGCCGAAATGATAGGGAGAAAATATAAGATTCAATATTGACTGGCATTACCATTTTATTCAAATTCCCATTATAAAGTAGTTCGACGAACATGAAAACACGCTTCGGGAAAACTTGAAAACTTCACAACATTCGGTTTTGAAAAGTTTTCCTCTTTAGCAGATCGATTAAATCAACCGATTTCCGTCCCTTAGACATTCGTCTGAAGGGTGAGAGAAAAAAAAAATTTTTTTTTTAACAAACAACAAAAGGTCGTCTTTCATTTCCTTGAATTGAAAATTTAATTTTTAAACCGAAAAATAAATGTTTAATATAATAATTTCATATATTACTATATATCAATTCATAATCTATTATATATATATATATATATATATTAGCAATTTATAAAATAGGTTAATGGAATAATATTATCAAAAAAAAAAAAAAAAATATTATTGTGATAAAGTTTACATTAAACAAAACGCTTCTAGATTATATGAGTTGCAAATAATTGTTAGGGGTAGATCGCAGTTAACAACCCTCATAGAGTTGCGAATATATAAATATTCATGTGCACACTTGTGAGATATTAAGGCATTCAATTTGAAAACACGGAATAAATTCTAAAACTTTTTAATATAATAATAATAATATTTAGCTGCGAACTAATCGACTTTTGTTCATTATATTATTTAAAGGAAAACGCTTCCGCGCTAGTTATTTATTTATTTATGAATGGACGTGTATCCGTTTCCGGTTTTTAACTCTTTTTATTTTTTGTTTTCATTTTTATTTTATTTTGTGGGTTTCGAATCGTCAACTCCGCAATGCACTCTAATAGTTTTACATTATTAATGAATGTAAATTTAAATTCGAGTCCGTATCGCAGATTTTGAACTCAAAATCAACTTTATATCGTTCGAATATAATTATATAAATATATTTTCTTCTATTAAAAAAAAATATATTAAATTGATACAATTATTCGTATATCGTCAAATTAAATTTATTTTCGTTTATTCACTTAAAAAAAAAAGATCTAATTTATTGTATTTCTTTATTAGATAGTCGAAAAAATGATTTACAATATAGAAATATTAATTAAATTTTTATCAAAAAATTTTAAAATTTTGACTAATCTTATATATATATATATATATATATATATATATATATATATGTAAAAAAAATATTTTTTACATATTATTATAATTAAAAAACGTACGATTATATAAAGAAAATTAGAATAATAAATAAAAATGACACGTAAAAGATTTTAAAACGTGAAGTAGAAATAATTGCATAAAACTGATAAATAGAATTACAACGAAAGTGAAAGTAATTATTCAACTTCGAACAGTTAAAGTGTTTTAATGACATTTCCGATGAGAAAGTAAAGAAGAAGAGTGGGGTTTCTTTTTTTTTTTTTTTTATTCAGATCTCAAAGCTCCACTCATTCAACTACCAAAAAGTGGTGGATTTATTTGATTTAAAATAAATATATATTGTATTAATTAATTATATAAATATAATGTTTTAAATTAATATATATATATATATATATATATATATATATATATATATATGTATATATATATATATATATATATATATATATATATTTGTATATATATATATATATATATCGATAAATTCCGATATTAGAAAGGCGACGTTAATACGATATCCGTATGGCGTAAAGCGGAAGTGCGGGGCCGGACCGATTTTTGGCGACTTCCGGTTGAGGAAAATCCGCCGCCAGGTGTCGCTAATTACACGAGCAGGTGGTGCACTTAAAATCCGCATTATCGAATAAACAGCGTTTGTGCGGAAAGGCTCCATTGTCGAAAATTCAAGTTTTCTCGCGGCCAAAAACGTGGGTCGAATGCCGACCGAAAAACGCCATATTGTTCGAATTTCCCGTCGGCCATTTTATTATATTTCGCCGTATTTATATTAGACATTGTTAAAATCGCATATCGGCATGCATTAAATATGATACAATCTGTATATTGACGCGTTGAAATATCACTATTAATATCGACTATTATAATCTGATTGCGTATCGTTTTCTATTTATATATAAATTGTTTTTTTTTTCTGTTATTATTAAAATTAAATAATATTAAAAATATACTCGATTTCAAATAAATAAATCGGTGTATTATTTTAACAAATATCTAAGAAATATTTTCATATTGAATATACATATAGAAATCTAAAATTAGCTCGAAACATATTTGATTTAATGTTCAATTTTATATATATATATATATATATATATATATATATATATATATATATATATATATATATATATATATATATATATATATATATATATATATATATATATATATATATATATATATATATATATATATATATATATTCAGTTAGTAAAATCGATCAATTTATATAAAATACATCAATTTTATGTAGGGATTCTTCCATCAGATTCCTATAATTTAAATTCAAATACGATAAAGTTTCTCAAAATAGCCTATTATAATTTTTATTTTATATATAAAAATATTTATAAATTTTAAGACAAATTTATTGTATATTTATTTTTTATAATAATATATCAAATTTAATTAATATTAACACAATCGAAATTGAAATTTAGATGTTAGCGTTCAAATTAATATAAAAAATATTACATATATCAAATAATATACTGATATAACGCTGATTCAAAAGCTTCTATTATAGATAAACAAATTCAATCACTTTCAAGTGTTTTATATAAATAAAAAAAATGAGAATTTTATCATATAATATTATTCAATTTCCATCAGATTTATGAAGATATTAATTTTCTAAAAACATAATATTTGAGAAACACTGTCGCTAAGCCTGCTTCGTATTCGTACATTTCGCAGCGGATCCTTAGTCTGAAATATCTCGATATTTCTAGACAAAATATTTCATCGAGATTCGTCCGTTTTCAGTTCTAATTCGTCTTCTTTGAAATGCATATTCGAACGATAACTTGAATTTTAACGAGTTTGAATATAATTTTCGTTGCATTTGCATGAGTCGACCGCTCTATGTTGAATATTCGTCCAATTTTTTCCATTTAAAATTATTCGATATTCAAATATATATATATATATATATATATATATATATATATATATATATTAAAAAAAATGTATTTCACTCAATATTAGAATATACTATATTTTTTTCCATAATTGAATCAATAGAAAACTATTAAACATATAGTTAGACATAAGAGAATAATTATTTTGAATGTTTTTATGATAGAATAGTGGATAGATGTAATGGCAGGAAGGAAGAGATTGTACGTAATATTTTCTGCATAGTAATGCCCTAATAATCCTGGAAGGATATCGTAGCTCGTTTCATCGTAATTATTCATCGTAATCTCGATCGTCGATAAAATGCGCGATAATGTCAAACCGGGGATCAAATCGTGAGCCTCATGGACGAGCTTTAATCGCTCACTACAGAATAGAGCTTCGCAAGCTCTATTTAGGATGCCTATCCATATTAATTCATATAAATATTCATATATACTGAATGCGGCACACTCATATATTAATGTAAAAGATTGTGTTTTGAGCCGATCTCGAAGTTTGATCTGTGTATCGTAGGCCTTTATGGTTTAATCTAGAGATTTTATAGGCTAAATATGATTTAATATTGAAATTTTATATTTTATTTTAATTATATTCGTTATAATAATAATTAAATTCAGGTTGTTCTATTGTCATCAGTTGAAAAATATATTAAATATAATAATACATATTTTAATGCTATGATAAAATACAATTATATTATAAAAATAACATAATTTATATTTTTAACGCTTACCACTCGTATGTCGAGCGTCGGCCGATATTGCTAAAAGTACGGTACAACAAAGTTGTCGGCCGGCAGCCGACATAGTAAGTATTCGCATGGAATGCGTTTTTCAATCAAAACCTTACACGTGTCATTGTTTCTTGTGATATTCCATTAAAAATTATTTGATTCAACATTTTAATACAAATCAGATAATTTTTCATGATATTCGATATTATAATTTGATTGTTTTAAATAAAAATTGATAATCTTAAAATATTTTTTTTTCAATATTTATATACATAAAAATGATAACGCTTTATGTATCGCACTATAAAAATAATAGTCTATCGTACAAAAGATTCATTTAAAAAAAAAAAAAAAAACGAATAGACACCGTTGTATAGTTATACGGTTTGTGAATATTTAAGAGATATTGCACTTAGACCCTTTAGCATATAGTGTGTACAAACACGGATGTGCATATACCTGAAAGGACAAGAGATGGGCCCTTGTCTTGCCCGCAGCCGGTTCTCAATTCGGACCGTACGATACAGTTACAACCTTGTAAATTTACATACCCTTGTTTACGGGTTAGCAAGTCCCGAAACAAAGATTACAAGGCAAATATGTATATATATATATATGTGTGTGTGTGTATTTTCTAGTATATAAAGGGTTTGACGTGTAACCCGCCCTAGGGCCACGCTACGCAATTAGACGACGTAGTAGTAGTAGTACTAGTAATAGTAGTAGTAGTCGTAGTCATCGTAGTCATCGTAGTCCTTGTCATATAATATTCGAGGACTTGATATTAAATTACGTTAAAACCACCGTACTACGTTCTCATATCCCCCCCCCCATATCCCCGCCTTTTTCAGCCGCCCCACATCCCCATTCGGAATCCTTCACTTTAACCATTTTCATGAATAATTGCAACAAATATTGATGTTGTAGTACAACAATGAGGTTCACACTGTTGAAACTAATGAATAATATTGTCATACAAAATTTGTTTTAGTCCTTTGATCAATTATCGAAAAAAAAATTTTTTTTTTCCTATAAATTATTCTAGTAATACTTTCATAAATATGAAATTGAAAAAAGATATATAAAATAATATAAAACTTAGTACTTTTAATAAGCATTGATTTTTCTTTCAATACGAAATGTATACATTTGAAAAAATATTAATATTTATTTTATGTAGCGCGAGGAAAAATTTCGAATTCAAATCCATGAATATTAGTAGAATTTTAAAATTTCTCTTTAAAATATTTATATGATCAATATTTAAAGTAGACGTAGAAGTAAATCCGCATTTTGTACATATACAATTTTCATTTTTAAAATTCAACAAATACATTTTCATTACAATAAAGATTTATTACAAATATATATATATAATATATATAGCATATTAAACATGAAATGAACCATAAAAATCATCCGCAGGACCATATTAAATATCATCGATTTATTGTCAAACAACAAACTGATATCAAATATTATAATATCATTAATTTTTATACGATATTTTCACATTAGAATAAATTGCTCGATTATTAAATTTTAAATAAGCGAGTTATTTTCTTTTTTTTTTTCGTTGTAATTTATGAATAGTCTAGTGGATTAAATAATAGCCGTTTGGCGAGATCCTTTGTTAAGTCTATGTATATATATATATATATATATATATATATATATATATATATATATATATATATATATTCTTTTTTTCTGGGTCGTTGGGCAATAATAGTTATAATGGAAAAAAGGTTTGCTGAAAGCAGGCTTGTGCGCTTCAACTGAAGCGATGAAATAAACAAAAATAATATATATTTAAACGCGTAGATTTTTTACGTACAATAAAGTAAAATAATATATATATATATATATATATATATATATATATATATATATATTAAAAAAAATTTCATCATTCACGTGGACGCCATCAAAAGAAAAAATCTGAAAATGGACCGTCGAAGGGTACAATAATTAAAAAGGATGATAGAGCGACATAAAATGGGCGAAAAAAAAAATAGTAATAATAAAACAAAGCGTCGCTTTGATCTAAAATAAATATTGTAGAATTTTTTTTTTCTAGTGAACTATCGCAATGTTAACGTGAAATAAAAGTGTAAAACGTTTTATATTACGATGAAAAGGTTTCATTATTTTTTTTTTGACCCATAATAATTTAATTTTGTTTATTTGACGGTTCGTGTAAAATAATTTTTACCAAAAAATAAAAAATAAAAAACAATAATAATAATTTGGAAGTATAAATATGTTATTATTTTGTGTAACGAATCGTTAAACAAATATATATAATACAATAGTTTTTCTCTGAAATTATAATTTTAACGCAATATTATAAAATTAAATAGAACTATTTAAATCTGTGTCTGATTTATTAAATAATTTTATTTATTTAGTTTCATAAACTATTAATGAAAAATAGCAAAAAAGACTATATTTTCATTAATTTAATAGCTTGTTTATGTTTCAAATACCTATAGAATAAACATTATATTAAAATAAAAAAAATATTGCTAAAATAAATTATTATTAAAACTAATTAAATTTTAGTTAAAAAAATAGTAGTTTTCCTTATTATATTTATGAAAAAAAATAAAATCAGCTCACTGTTGTGATTCGCGTTATCATTCTTAGTATGAAAAACACAAATATCAAAAAAAATTGCCAATGATAATTTAAAGCTAAATAAATTGCTTGAACAAATACTTTTAATAGTTTAAAGATTAACAAAAAGTATTTTAAATATATAGTTTATATTAAATATACCTCAAGTTTCAATGATCAAAACATTAGAGATTGCCAAAAAAATACATCCTTTTTGAATTTCTCACCGACGGAGTATTTGTGATATATTTTTTTGCGATATTTTCTCGTTTAGTAACGGAAATTAAAACTTGGATCGTAGTTGAAAATAAATGATATTTTTTTTTAGCTGGAAAAAAAAGCTCTTAAGATATCATTCGTTCGTAGTAATCTTAAAAACTGGTCAGTTATAAAACCAAATATACGATTATTATTTATATATCAGCAAAAATAGAATAAAACAATAAATAGTATGTAAAATAAAATTTAGATCGCTGATGTAGAATAGCAAATATTGAATACGTTTCAATTTTGTACTAAAAGGAGATAACATGTTGAGGGGATGTAATATTCAGAGAACAAAAATGGGGAGGTGACATTTCACGGACTTGATCACAAAATGGGTCTTTTTATCTAAAAAAAAAAAGAAATGTACCCAAAAAGAGATGAATCGATTGTACAAAGGAGGACAATTTGAAGAAAGGGGGACAAAAGCATTTCCCTTCATCCAATAAGTCATTCTGCATCAATTGCTTCCAACATGCAATATTCATATCAAGTTTTTGTTTCATTATATAATATATATATATTTTGTGATCATACTGTATTTATTATAAGTAATAATTAATATATATTCAATGATAAATGATATTTTTGATCGATATATATATGTAGATATATAAATATGCATGTTCAGTGCGACAATCGTCATAGATTTTCTATCCTTATAAATATGTAACTGTCGTTAGGCGCTATCGTTATAATTATAGCAAAAATATATAAAAGGGGGGGGGGGGCAAAATAATAATAATAATTTATTTACATATTTATTTATTAATTTATTCACTCATTTATCACATATTTATATTCGGACCGACGTACGCTTCGAACACGAGACCGGCCCCACGTCGAATAAACGAGAATACTCGGGATACGATATAAAGGGGCAAATGAGGGGGGGGGGGAAACGGGGGTACAGAATTAACGGTCGAATGTCGACCCTGTAAAGGTGGAGCAAACGGACCTTATTCGCGGGGAGAGCCGCTCGTCGAAATTTTGATGTATTACAGTTTAAATAGAATTGTTTGGCCATTTTGGGAATAATAATTCGCGTCTCTGGCGAAATATTTCGCTGTGGCACGGATAGCGGAAATGTCGTCGATGATTGATAACTCGAATGTTAAAATGGCGGCATAGACGGGGGGGGCAAAAGAGTTGGGGGGGTGCCTTAGTACTTATTTCGCGACCATTTCTTACCTAAGTATGCCTAATGGCATTTTTATGACACTAATGTAGGGGTTTTACTGATGAATGACATACGTATATATATATATATATATATATATATATTTGTGTGTGTTGGAAAAAATTAACAATAAATATTTTATAATGTTAAGGCGAAATGTGTTGTTAAATCGTTGATGATTGAAATTATGTGTAATTTAATATTTTGTATTTGTATATATTTATACAGATTAATCTTTATTTATTTAATGATATTTCGCCGTTCTTTTCGAAAAAAAAAAGAAAACGTTATTTTTTTTCAAAGAATTTATTTATTATATTTATGTGGATTAAATTTTAAAATTATCGTTACATTTTGAATTATATGTGTATATTCAAATATTTTTCGTGTTCATGTTTTTATATTTTTTTTTAATATGTAAAATTTTAGACAGTTATAATTTTTTTTTAAAATATACATTCGCTATTTTTCTATGAAGAAAATTTTAAAATTAAAACATTGCATAATTTATCATTAAATATCAATGAAATAATATGATATTCATATAATTATAAAAAAATTCTTTCATATTATTAAAAAATTAAAATCAACATATTAATATATTAATTAATTTAAACTTTAATTAAACATTTGAAAATTTTCAAAATGAAAAGAAAATAAATTTATAAATTCGAGTTCATTTTGCAGAACTGTCTCAGAATCCTAAAATCCAGATAATGGTTTCGCTTATTCACGGGCAATTTAGAAGACAAATTACGATATCCAAGAATTCTCTAAAATCTAATAGAGAAAAAAAAAACGCATGTCGACCAACCATTTTAAAGATTTTTATTTATTTTTTATATCCATATATATAATAAAATATATAGCTAACAATTTTATATTACGTACAAAAAAAAAAGCATCCACTTTTGTTCTCATTTCACATTTTCATATATTGCTTAATACATGACATATATATATATATATATAACCATTCTTGTCCAGTATTTCTCAACATTTGAAATATAGTCAATATTTGTAGCAATATCATTCATAATATTTGCGTTATAACGAATAGTAAATATTTTCTCTCTCTCGAAAATCTCTTTTTGTCCAAGTGTTTTCCTCATTTTCCTTTCATATCTTTTCAAATAATTCCCGATTGTGAATATATTGATTTTTTTTTCTATTATTTTATCGATCAATTTCGACGTTTTATTCGACAATTATATTACTTTTTCAGAGGCAAGTCTTTATTTTTCAAGAATTTAATTTACCATAAATGAAAATAAAAACTATACAGAATGAAAAATTTAATTGCAGTATTAAAATATCTATGAATATTCGTATAAAAATATTTATTAATTTTGATGAAAAAATACATATGAAATTTTTAAAGAAAAATGAAAATATATTAATTAAATGTGAATTTAAAAAAAAATATTAATATCATATGATTTCTTGAACATATTTTTTTTTGTACTAAATTATTATTGAAAAGAGTAAAATTTTATTGATATTAAAATATAATTATTATTATTTTTAACAATACATAATACATATATTAAAGTATACATATAATGAATATTATGATAAATATCGTTTATTTTTGAGCAAAATGCTGAATGCACATGATGGATTAGTTTTTCCCTTTTGTTTTCTTACATTTAATCCATTTGTTTTTATATCATATTCTTTCATATTAACACTTACCAGATTCAAATAAACATACCAAAAGATCATAGATCAGCAATCGTCAACTTTTAATATTATTTTCATATTTATATACAACATTTTTAATCGTTATTAGCTCTTGAAAGCGTTCAAAAATACAAGTCGACGCTGGCTAAAATGATTATTCGGGAAGATTTAATACGGTGGTTCTCAGTTGCCATCCACATTGCAGCACTTGAGAATTTTGATGGATGATATTAAACCTCAAGATTTCCAATTGAGTTTTTTCAACATCATTTGTTTTCACCATCTGTTCTGTGCAGAAAAAGAAACTATTAGAGATTTTTCTTTCAGATGTTTTCAGACGCCATTAAAAATAAATAATATTAGAAAAAAGTGAAACCAAAACTTATATATATATATATATATATATATATATATATATAAATTAAAATAATAAGAATTCAGAAATATATTATCGTTTTGAAATTACACATCAGAATATTTTAATTGTTCTCGGAAACGCGTTTTATGTTTGATATCGCTAATCAAGATCAAATCTTGCTCGCACGAAAATAAAATAAAATAAAAATAAATAATTAGACGTCGAAATTTAATTAATCATTTTCGGCTGCGTATAACAAATGTTCAATCTTCATATGAAAATTTCTCTCTCTCGTCGTTGTATTGTATTAAATTCGACGTAATAGTATCTCGACGTCTGGTAGAAAGGAGACTAATTAATTCTGAGAATTAAAAACATATCATTGTATTATAAATTATATATCGTAGTATATATATATATATATATATATATATATATATATATATATGTATGTATACGGGTATGAATTTAATTTAGACGGCGAAATTCAAAACTCGTTGAAATCGGCGAAAAATAGTCAGACATTCCGTTTAATTAAAACGTTTAAATTTCTCTATATATATGTAGCAGACGGCGGTTGAAATAGGAGAATAGAAATAAAAAAATAAATAAATAGAATAAAATAAACGTGAATGCGCGGAACATCAAACTAGCCAACGAAATCAGGTGAAGGAATTAAATTCCCGTAATCTGCTTGAGAGTTTCTGAAAATACGAATTTAAGTTTCAATTAGTAGAATTTCAATTATGGTTCGTTGTGTGTGTTTTTTATTTTTATTTTTTATTTTTTTGGAATTGTACTTTAATCGCACTGAAAATATTCAGATGTTTTGAAGCGTTTGCTTTTTGAAAATTATCGTTGTGAACGATTTTTCAGCTGAAAATGATCAAAATATTCTATAATGTTTGTTTTCGATATTGATTATCGTTTATATTTCAATATATATATATATATATATATATATATATATATATATATATATATATATAAGTATTAATCGTGTATATTATTTGTTATATAGTTTAATCATATATATAAAAATAATTATATATATATATATATTTATATATATTTAATAGTTTTGTTTCTTAAGAAAATTATAACATCGAAAATATTATAGATATTATTATTTTAAATTATTTTTTTTATATATAAAAATTCATATTTTTATTCGATGAATTTTATTTTAATTTTAAAAATGAATTATATAAATTATTAACAAATAAAAGAATAAAAATTCTATACAATGTTATAGTTTTATATAGAAAAAAATAATATAAATATTAGATTGAATAATTCTTAATTTTACAAAGGATATTTTCATTAATATATTTTTTTTTTATTGAAAATAAATATTAAACTTATAAATGTATATTTTATATAGTCCGATAAAACACTCTCTTATATATTTATATATAAATAAAAATATGTAAATAATAAAAAAAAAAATTGACAAAGTTTCAAAATGTCAATACTCATACCAATGATATATACGTAATAATTTTTCGTCCGCTCGTCAAACACCTGCGAAAATGGAAATGAAACTTCGACACGTGCCAACCTTAGGGGATGAGAATGGGGGGGATGAAAGTGATGGTTGATATGTACCGTTCGTTAGAAATACGACGAAAAAAGTCAACGTAACAGGTGTCAAAGTGTTAGAATACCGACGTTACGAGCACAGACAGACACCGTCGTCGTCGTCGTAGTCGTGTGGGGTCGGTGGTTGGAAAATAAGGAGGTTGTAAAAGTAAGGTAGAAATGTCTGGATGCAATTAACAACCGCCGTTCTTCACACATATATATATAGATATATGTATATATATATATATATATATATATATATATATACATTGTGCGGTCGATTGAATGTGTTCACGTTCTACAGGTGATTCACATTCACACATACACACACCACGATATGTGTCGGTTATATTCGCACGATTCGCACGCACTAAAACCTACTCCGACCACCGTAGTCATCGTCCCCCTTTTTCAGCATCCATCGGTTGCCATTACCGCCCATTGCCGCCCATCGCCGCCCAACACCCGGCAGTCACCGTCTCATTGCCCATTGTTCTGTTTGGAGAACGAACAACTTTCACTACTCAATTAATTCGGTCGTGCCACTGCCCGGATACGAACACAATCAACCTTCGTATTCTGTCAGGACATTGGAAATATCGTCTTTATTTGTTCTAAAATAAATTATATATATATATATATATATATATATATATATATATATATATATATATATGTATAATTAAGTCATATACTATTTTTTTCTAACATATTAATATTATCATGAATGTGCTCTCATTGATCATATTTTATAATCAATCATATAATCTAGATACGTTATTTAAAAATATTAATAATATGCTTAAAACCAAATTTATACAAGAATGATTGAAAAATCATGGTCTGATATTATTTATAATTGAAATATATCCAGATTTTATATAATGTATATATTATATCTTAAATTATTTTTTTTTTAATAAAAAAATCATATTATATAATTTACAAATCAATAATACAAATCCATTTTTTTCTATTCTAAATACATTTTAATCAATAATATTCAAAACTATATATATATATATATATATATATATATATATATATTTAAAATAATTTAACTTTGACAAATAAGTATTTAATGAATATTTCATTAAAAAATTTAAATCAATTTTTAATATATTTCTAAAATTTAATTTTACAATTAATTTAGTAATTGTTGATTATATAATTGTTTTTTTGTTTCGATTGCGTTAAGTATTATTTTAATTTCTATTTGTATTTACGTTTTATATAATTTTTACACGAAACAAAGACATTATGGTATATAAAAAAAAATGATATAATATAAAAAAAATGTAAACTTTCCTTATATTTATTTATATATTGAAAACTAATTAAAAATATAAATATTTTTTTTTTATTATTATAAAAATAATTTTATATTTATATTTTTATTATCTATTATAAAAAATTTCTAACTGAAGTTTAATTTAAAATATATATATATATATATATATATATATATATATATATATATAAAGGATCATTTTCGATTATTGTCAAAAATTATTTATAAATTTACAATGCTAACGATAAATTTCGTCAACAATTCAACATTAATTAGTGCGCGCACATGCGTAAATATCGCAAGACATGTATAATGAAATCAAATAAATATCATAGGGGGACGTGCGACGCCACTTCGCGTACACCCTTTGCGCGCGTCATGCGCTATATACGGCCGGGTCGCAAGTGCTAATTCGCTCGAAAGTGTTGCGCGTTTGCATGTATGTATACACAATACGCACTTATAATAATAAATGTACGTATGTGAGTGCGTGCAATTCGATTTAAAAAGTTACCGGACCGATTGCGCCAAATGTACACAATATATTCTAATATTAATATATATATATATATATATATATATATATATATATATATATATATATTTAATATAATAACAGCTTTTTAAATAGTGATAAAATTTTCTTATCTTAAATTAATGTAATCACAAATCGTTCTGGATAATCGTGACAGAAAGATTAATGAAATTGAAATTTTTAATACATATAATTAACCTTTTTTTTTACTGATTTATAAATTTGTATATACTATATAAAAACACTTAACAGCAAATATATATAAAATATTAAAATATAAAAGCTTTATATTATACATTATTTTGTATGTGTAATAAATTTTATAATAAGTATAAAAAAAATTAAGCAAAAACGCTTTGAATCGTCTTGAGAACAAAGGATTAATTTTAATATAATTATATATATATATATATATATATATATATATATATATATATATATATACATATTAATGCAATAATCTGAATTTATAAATTTATGTTAAAATATATGAAATTTTTATAATAGTTGCTGACTCAATTATACTTAATATTTTATTCATATAATTTATATATAAAATATTTTTATATGATTGAAAAATAAAATTATTAGTTATTTTATATTTCATATATCTAAATATATATATATTTATATATATGTTGTGTTGATAAATATTTATTCTTAATAAACAGTCTTATATAATATAGGTCATATCTGATAACATTTAACGGAAGCAACACGGACACTCATTATCAGAGTTGAGTCCGGTAATTTATATGTCACATATAGTGTACATATTTATATATATATATATATATATATATATATAATATATATATACAGTTTACAGCGTCTCTTTTGTACTAAAGCCTAAACTGAAAACTGTCATCAATTACTTAAGTTGAACGCTGCTAGGCAGTAGGCGATGACAACGAAGTAGTATGGCTGGGGGTTGAAAGAGGGTAACATGTGCTCTTATCAAACAGAAATTGATTCTCGCACATGTGTACGTACATGTGCGTGCGCAGTAATCCCGCTAAAAGGTTAGCATTAAAGTTAAATCGAAAATACATAAAGAAAACGATTTATAGACTGCGAAGTCGCGCAAAATTATGTAGACGGTTTCATCGAACGCCCCTCCCTTTTATTTTTTTATTATTTTTTTTTTTTTTTGCAATACGAAACTCGAATTAAATATGAAAGTTTAAATTGTTCGGTAATATTTCAATATAATTATATATTAAATATAGTATTTATAAAACTTTCAATTTTATATCACTTATTGCGTCGATTGAGATCGTTATAACGTGACAAATTTTGTTTTCCAATGTTTCAACGTGTCTTGTTTTCCAATATTTCAATCTTGAAGACCAATTCTCAGTTGCATTTTCATCAGAAAATTTATTTTTAAACCTATTTTCACCAAATGTACGACGGTCAAATGGTCATATTTATTCTTCAATTCTTGCACGAGATGAATTTTATAAACCTCTAAATCTAAATTTTCCATTAAAAATGGACGAACGCATTTCCAATTCTTGAGCACCATACGAAATGGACGGACTCTTTTGGGTCTTTCTCAATACTAATTTTCAAAACTTGTTTGGTTCGCATTGTATGACATCTCTGATGACGCCTGTTATCTAATAGATTAAAATTAATACGCAATGGACGATTATTATCAAAATTATTAATATTTTTTGATATGTATTAGACGATACATATCAAAAAATATTATTAACATAAAATTGTATACCATTATAAAAAATAATATCGCATGTATAATTATTAAAATTAAACGGATATAAAAAACGTGATGCACATTTTTTTAAAAATAGAAGGGAAACGATTCGTCGGTTTATCTAAATTAATAATTTAAAACCTAGATTTTAATTACTTCGCGATAGTTGAATATAAAGGACTGCACGGTTAAAGACTCAAAGCACGTAAGTCCAACGTCTACTACAACCCAAGGTTGTAGAACCACTGGTCGGATAATTAACTTAATTATTAAACATCCGATGGTTCTACAGACTCCGGTGTGAATTTTATCCTCGTTCTTCCAACCGTACATCGTCAGATGTGAGATATTGGAGAGCTTCTGCTATAAACTAGAATATTTATGATGTTAAAAAAAATATTTTATTTATTTATAAATATTTTATTACTTTTTAAAATTAATGATTAAAAAAAGTATGAAAAAAAAATAATGAAGAGATTTTATAGTAAAAAATATTTTAATAATTATATTCTCTATTTAAACAATTATTACTGATAACATATATCAAATATTTGTAATATTATATATATATATATATGATAGATGATGTTTTATTGCATGTCGTTTACGTTTCAATATAAGAATTCTTACGAAATAATAAAATCAATATCAATTTTTGTATCATTCGAGGAACTGCGTTAAGCAAAAATGAAAAAGATCAAGTTGTTCTATAAAATATTTCATATTACAGTACGAATATCGTAATATATGCTGAAATGTCTTTCAATTTGTGTAGATAAATATCAATTTAAACTTTCTAATATATAATATTTGAAATATATATTTAAAAAAAATTCTGCTTTTTAATACTTTATATTTATTTTTTTATACATTAAAACTCATATTTTTTTGATGTTTGAACAATTTTTTTTTGTTAAATGTAGAAAAGTGGATTTAATGAATTTAAAATTGAATTTGCAACATAAAAGGATTTTTCTTTAATAAAAAAAAAATTAAAATTATTGTAAAATAATCAATAAATTTGAATTATAATAATTGTTAGTTTATCGTTTGATATATAAAAAAAAACACTTATATATTTAGTGAAATTGATTGTTTTAAGTATATTTTAATATATGAAAATTCTCGATTTTATACTATAAAAAAATGATTGAAAATATATGTAAAAAAAATAAATATAAAATTTAATTTTAATCTGTAGAAAAAAATAAACTATATACGATTAAAAATTAAAACTAAATATTTCAGATCAAAAATAAAATATTTATTAGATATTTAATATTTGTTTTACATGAATTTATTTTATATGAATACCAACGAAATAATTTAATATAAATTTTATGTACATTAAAAAAGACAATAAATAAAATAAATAGCAAAATTGTTGTATTTGTCAAATTTCACTGTTTTTTTTTCCGCTCGCGGAACAATCGCACGTGATGCGTTCCGAGTTCAAAGGGCACAAGTGTAAGCAATCAATTGCCGATACAAAATCTACAATAATAGAATAGTTCAAATATAAAAGGATTATTTGAAAGTCTAATACAATATAAAATACTTATATATATATATATATATATATATATATATATATATATATATATATATATATATATATATATATATATATAAATCGTGCGACGGTCGTCAGTTTTAAATTGTCCCTTTTGTGAAGGCGCATTTCGTGCACTTGCGCCCTTTTTGTCGCGCGAACGCACACTCGCAAATCATATTACGAAAAGGTTTCTTATTTTCCTGCCGATTTTCTGACCTTTCTTCCCCTTTTTTTCCGGGATCGATTCTTTTTTCTTCTCTTCGGCTTTTCTCCCGTTTTTTAATTTTACTCTTTTCTTTTCTTTTTTTTTTTTTGTTCTATCCTACGCTAATACTTTCTTTGTATTATCATTTCTCGAAATTCCCCATTGCGCCCTTTTTTTTTTACAGAACTCTCTTTCCTTTGACAACTTCTATTCCTTGTACTCCATTTTTTTTATATCATTTAAAAAATTTCAATTAACATACAATTAGCACTCGACCAATAAATAGACTTTGTCATTATTATATTTTTTTTTTTTTAATAATTTATTCGTTTCAATCGATATAAATATTTACAACGAACGTTCAAAAAAAAACGTAATATTTCATCAGAAAATACCGAAAATATATTTAATTTATAAATTGAAATTTTAGAAAACATTCGTATTTAATCCTTCATTCATAGATTTTCCTTTCAGAATGCCTCTAATTAAATATTTTGCTTTGGTCCGTTTGAAAGGTTTCTTATACTGTTTTCGTCGAGTAATGGAGACCTAAATGTTGTCAATGTTTTTAAACGAGTTAAAACCGCACAGGATAAACTATGGGAAAATACAAATTTATATATTTATAAATATATAAGCATTATTTCTATATAATAATGCCATATTATTATACAAAAGCGCCTTTCAAAGTCTATATATTTCACTCTTTAACGAGAAAAGCTTTCGCGTGATATTAAATCTTAGAAAGAAACTTAGACGCGCTGCATATATTAAAATTTTATTTATATATAAATGAAAATTTATATTTTAATATAATATATCAAATTCAACTTTTATTATTTAAGAATAGTATTTTGAAATTATTTTTATAGATAATAAACAAATAAAAAAAATATATATATTTATATATATTCAAAAAATCAATAAAACTCATTAGAAATGTGTGTTTTTTCAATTAAAAATTTCATTTAATTAATCAATATATTACAATAATAATCACAATATTAAAATAAAATGTAAATTAAATAATTTAATTTAATTGATAAATTGATTTTATACCGTATATATTATAATTTCATTGAATCCGATTACTTTATATATTTATTTAAATATATTTCAAACTGAAACGTAACTAAATTTAATAAATAAATAATTTTATTTGATAAATATATATAATATTTAATATTATTAAATAATATATAAACTATAAAACACTTGCTAATTTTATTACAGCATTCGCAAATTTATATTTATATTACAATTTAATTATAAACATATATATATATATATATATATATATATATATATATATATATATATATATATATATATATATATTTATTTATTTTGTACAAAAATATTTAATATGATTATAATATGAGAGGTTTACTGATTTTTTACATTAAATATTGATTACCTTTTTTAATTTTAATTTCTTTTTTTATGTAATATAAGAAATAAATTAGATTAATAGTATAATTTCAGTGATTTTTATGTAATTAATATACAGCGGCAATGCGGGTTTGAATTCGTGCGTTCTAAACGACTCAATTTAGTTATACAAATACACACACACACATGTATATATATATATATATATATATATATAGGTTTACTTGTATATAAACACCAACATAGAACGTAATAATAAACAAAAACAAAAACGAAGAGTCTGTAAATCAAAATCGTAAAAACTTTTTGTCGTCGACACAACCGTGAAAGATCTTCATTCCGTTATGTTGGCGTTCATAATATAATAATAATAATAATAAATACTGAAAAAGCTGAAAATCGTGGAAAATTTCATCGAAACCGTGGATATATTTTCACGTGAAAACGAGGGAGTTGAACACGGTCTAAGGGTAGTAGAATGGACTATTTCGACGTGACGGGGGTAAGAGTTGTCGAAGGGCGGTTTTTGAAGTTTCGTCAACTTGAACGTTCGGCGGTTTCGACAACCCGATCACGAAGCCTTTGTTTAACTTGCCTTTTGTTGCTTTTCAAAAATTTTCCGCACTTCTTCGTATTTTCCGTGTCTTCGTCGTTAGAATTTCGTCGACCGTCTTCTATGATGACGAATAAAAATATAAACGATATCGTTAAACGTTTCACATTTTCATTAACGATCGATAAATAATAATATAATGGGTTATCATAATGTATGTGAATAATATATATATATATATATATATATATATATATATATATATATATATATATATATAAATTTATTTAAAAAAATATAAATAAAAAAGAACAGTTTTTGTTACCATTTCAAAAATTTTTATTATTAAATATATATAAGAATTAAAAATTTTAATTTTAATAATCCTTCTGGAAAAATTGTCAAGTTTGTACTAAAAAAAGTTTCAGTTACAACACTTAAAATGGAGTCCGATTTGTCCGATAAGATAATAAATTTTTATTTCCATATAAAAATATATTATTTTACACATCATATATTATAGAGAAAGAATGTGAAAATTTAACATTAAAACGAGTAGTAAATAAATAAACAACATGTCTCGACATTTAATAAGAAATGATATCGTTGCTGAATGCAATCGAATTCACATTATAACATTCAGATTTTTCTCGTGTAAACAGAAAACTTGCACGGGGCGAATCGGAAAAATAAGTTGATTTTTTTTTCTATAGACGATCGTCGCACTGAAACGTTGTCTCCATCATCAAACCTTCAATGTCATCTCTTGAGCCTGAATCATATTCAGGTCGTGATGTCAACTTAGTACGTGATCTGTTTTATAAATTGCTCCTTTCACGGTTCCCGTTGAGTATTATCACAATAACGATATATGTGTATGTGTATATTTATATATATATATATTTTTTTCAGAATGTTCCTATATATATATATGTATATATATATATATATATATATATATATATATATTTCTTTTTTTGCTTTTTTGACTGTATTTTTTTGTATGAATTCAAACAAAGAATTTTTGTATGTTCTGCGTGCTATATAACAATTTTTTACGAATGTAATATTTTATTTTTAATTTTTTATATAACGTTCAAAATTAATATATTTCTATATTATAATTCTAATACTATAATTACTTTTTATTAATATTCAATATTTTTTTTTATAAATATATTGATAAAAACGTTAGAATTAAAATATTTTGATTTTTCTTTATATTATTCAAAGAACAAAAAAAAATGTAACGCTATAAAAATGTTTAATGGAAGCACCAAAAAAAAAAATGTTTTATTTAATTTTTGAAATTTTTATGCTGATTCTAATTTAAATATCGAAGTGAAAAGTTTTTTATGAGAATAAGACAAAAATGAGACTGCAAAACTTCTTATGTTTTCAAGTTAGACATTGCATAGTCGAGTTAATTCAACGAGCGCAAAATTCTATAATATAAAAATTGTTCATTTTAATAATTTTTATGATCGCATTATATTATATTTCTATTGATTTTTTGTAACGAATTTTTTTTATATTATTTATTTTATAATTTTTTAATATTTTAATCGTATTATATTATATTTCTATTAATTTTTTTAACGAAATAACTAATTAATTATTAATAAGTTTCTAGTTTACAATGCTATATTTAATTATATATAAGACTAGTTTGTTTTTTTAAAGTTGCATTCAAAATATAATAATTATAAATGATAATCTAATATTTTAATAGATTATTTAAAAATAAGGTTCATCGTAAAAATTTGATTGATTATAATTATTTTTCTAATGAACTGCATATATTTCAATATATATAATGTTAAAAATATTTTAATATTAATAATCAATTAAAATATACGTCAGTATTGAAAAAAAGGCTTAATTTAAATAAAATTTATTTTTAAATATATATCTATCGATCCATGAAATATTATTCAATTTTCAACGGTAGACAAGTGTGAAAAGTTTGAAGAACGCTAGTTTGGATTCATCCGAGTGATGAATGGAATATTTTTTCAAACAGACCAAATCAGGGGTATTCAATTTTTTTCACCGTCCAAAATTTTAATTATTATACTAATTTATATTCAAATTTTATCCAATACAAAACATCAATAATTTTATGATATTTTTTCATTTATATTCAATATATATATTTTTCCTCAATTTCTATTTAAAATAATTCAACATTATTTTTACACTATCGATTTTAAATATATAATCCATCTTTGTAACAATTTTCTTTTAGATATTTAGATGCGATTGTAAAAATTAAATTAATTTGATTTTTTTTTTATTATTATATAATATAATAGATACACGCACGTATACCATATATGTATATAGTATATTTAAATATAAATAATTTATATAATATTCATATAGAACGCCGATGCGAACCGTCATTTATTTAGACCTGAACAAAACCAAATCACGACAATGTACGTACAGTTAAAAAAAATCGACCACTGTACGCCGAGATTTAAATTGAAATGAAACGTTCGATTTTTTTCACATATATATATATATATATATATATATATATATATATATATATATATATATATATATATATATATATATATATATATATTTGGTTCAATTATTCAAACAGAAAGCCATTTTTTCCGATATTTTAAGGCTTAATCAGTCGAATACGAACCGCGCGGCACCATATCGAATCTGGTAGTGGAAAAAAAAATATATATATATATAAAACTAATCTTTTTCGATAACTCATTTCGATTTATTTATTGCTTTAACCGTTTTTAGACCTCTATCTCACTCTTATACATTATATAGACGAAGGCTTTATAGCGTTACGGCACCCTCGGGATATGAACACCATTGTCTGTATTGTAATAACACTGTGAAACCACCAAGAAGTCGACTTGCACACGATAGGTTAATACAGTCTTGCAACAACACCTTTATTTTTCCTCACTTTGAAAAGATTTTATATATATATATATATATATACTATACTATATTTATATATAAAATTTTCTTTTTCTTCATCATCCATTTCCACGAAGATGATATCGTAACGGCCAACGTGATCTTCTTTTCTTTCTTCGGTATCATCTCATAGTTGACGTCGTCTTCCACTCTTTCCGGTATAATTTTTATATTGTCGACGTTCGTTTATCATATGAAAAGGATAGGCGACCTTAAATGCCTTCGGTTTTTCCGGTCTCATACATGTAATGTATAATAGATATGGTCGTTTGTGATGAACAATTTTTATCATATACCAATATATATATATATATATATATATATATATATATATATATATATATATAATATATATATATATATATATATATATATATATATAATATATATATATATATATATATATATATATATATATATATATATATATATATATATATATATATATATGAATAAATATATAAATATTCATAGTTTACTGTGAATAATTAGTTTTATAAAAAAATATATATTTTATATACTAAATAAATTCTAATTAATTTAAATATTTATTATAAAAAACGATATTATATTTAAAAAATAATGTATAAAATCATTTATAGCCGTATCATAAATTAATTGGAGTAAAATTTGATAATAAATGCTAAAATATATAGCTTTATATTTTGATATGGCGAGTATTTATATTTTGAATTATAAAGATCATTTAATATTAAATTATAAGGAATAGAATTTAATTGTGACCTCGGCGGCAGCGTTCGTCACTAAATTATATATATATATATTTCATATGAAAATATGTTTCACTGATTTAAATATATTTTTTTATATACAAATTAAAAAATCCTTATTAAAAGTTTGTCTTTATATATTATATAATATAATATTAAAAATTTTCACTACCGATTTCGTTTTAAATACATGTTAATGAAAAATTTCATCGTAAAAGTCATAAAAATATTATAGAAATATATTTTTGCTAATTTTGCCAACACATTTCACATTAATTTTATACTTTACTATTAAAATATACAATTCAAATAAAATCAATACAATTTTTTTCATATATTAATTACAAAAATTTCATTATAATATTGTCTTTAAAATACTTGAATATATTAAATTACGTTAAATCCAATATACATAGATGACTTCTCCTAATTGTCCATAACGAACATTCCTGGCGTTGACAATTACCAAGGAATAAAATCCTTGATCTTCGACCAGATGGAATTGGGTCAACTACGTTTTGAATTCCAATCCTGTCTCTAACATCTCTCAATCAAGGAGGTTTCCCTTCTATCGACTCATTTTCAGTCCTCAATTTCGTCTCCCAGGATACATTTGAGAAAATCGCATTTTTTTTTCGCAATACATATACGAAATAATTCCATTTATCCGTTCGTTGACCTTTTTTTTTTATTCATCTTACATTATATACTAATGAAACATTTATACTATATATAAATAAAAGTGAATTTTTGCATAATTTATAATATATATATATATATATATATATATATATTTTAAATTTTTCTTGTAAAAATTCTGAATATATATAACGTATCAAACACGTGACAAAATTAATAAAATAATAATATAAAACAAATTGTAATTGAGCTCACGCAGATATGGAGCTTTATATTCATTTATACGTTTTAATGCGGCCCCTAGTGCCAAATTCGCCGCGGTCACCGCTGAATATACACACTTCGCTTTTATAACGTTCACCGGTTTTATTGCCCCCCCCCCACCTCATTCTTTTTCCGTTCTTATTTTTCATTTTATTCTTTTACATTATTATTATTATTACTATATTTTGGATGTTTTGTTTTTGTCCAAGGCGTCGCAAGAGTGAAGCGCTTTTTTTTTTAATTTTCTTACTCTTTTCCTCCTATTTTTTTTTTCGGTTCGGTTATATTATTTTATTTCTTAACCCCCGCGAGTTTTCCTCTCAACCGCCCCCCGTCACCCCCACCCCCTCGACCCTTATATTCAGCCATTCGCACTGGGAAAAGTTTAATATAACAAATGCGTTCGCGAAATTCATCGCGTTGTTTTATAGTTTTCCTTATCTTTAGCAATGCGACGGCCACCTTTTACGGCCATCTGTTGTTCTCGAAGGTTTTCCGTGAATTTACTCGTTGAGTTGTTGCCGTTTTTTGTTTTTGTTCTTGTTGTTGTTGTTGTTGTCGCTACTGTTTTGTTTTTTTTTTATTTTATTTTATTTATTTTTTGCTTTCTTATGCCGCAGTTGTTACAGTCTTTGTTGCCGCGAGCGATGTTTTGTGCTTGCGGTTTAACTTTTATTTATATTTTTACGTGGCGACAAGTCAATTTTAATATAAATCTTGACGACAACTGAAAATTTAAAATATACTTATTAAAATATTTTTCATCACGCATACATATATATTTATATAAATAAAATTAAATATCGATTTTTTTCTTATATAATATATAAAAAGAAAAATTATCTTTTCACTTGAAATAAATCTAGCGATATATCAAAATCTATAGTAAAATTAATATTTGAAATTCAGGCGTAAAATTGACGATTTGACTATGTATATATATATATACATATAGAAATATATAAATGAAGCATGAATGGAAATCGAAGCGGATATTTAAATACCGGAACGAAACTGAAATGATACCATAAAAAAATTAACTGCTTCATATTCACGTTAGTTATATTTTAAAATTGACTCTTTTTGCTGAATCGAAATCGTCTATTAAATGGAATTTTGAAACGCAATCATGAATAAAAATTTAAATTGTCTAATACGTAGTAAATCGGTCAAAATATATATATATATATATATATATATATATATATATATATATATATATATATATATGTATACACATAATATATTTAATAATAAAAAGAGAGTGGTGGGAGGTGGGGTTACAAAAAATATGTAACATGATCCTAAATCAGCCGAAATGTTTGTTGAATAATTAGTGTGAAACTTATAAATTTATAGGTGGTTTATAGAGAATTTTAAGCGTATTGTTAAATATTAAACATTTATCACGGCGGTCAAAGCGACATGTGTATTGCGTCTGAAATGAATATTTATTGCAAAGTTTAATATGCTGGAACGACGTTTTTGGAAAACTTTTCCCTTATACAAACAACACAAATGTATAATACAATAATTATATACAATAATATATATATATATATATATATATATATATATATATGTGTGTGTGTGTGTGTGTGTGTGTGTGAGTGTGTGAGTGTGTGTGTATATATATATATATATATATATATATAATACTGAAATAATAGCAAAACTAGGGAAGATGAATGTTTCAGTCCGCGAGCAATAAAATCCCTTCATTTTCAGTATTGCAATATTCACTAAAACATAAATATATTTATATGTATGTAAACTGTTTGTATTTGAAAAAATAATAATATATTTAAAAAAAAATGATCTACAATTAGATTATAATTAAAAATAAAAAATATATATTGGAAATAATATTACTTGAAAAATAAATGATATAGAAAAATCTGAATACACTATAAATCTTTCTTGTGTCATTTTTATAGTGGTATAAATATTTTGCAATATCATTAAAATATGACATTTAAAAAGTATTTCTACTTTTTGAACGTTTTATAAGAGGTCACACGAAGTATATTTTATTGCAATTGACGATAGAAAAATCGTGAAGAAAAGAATATCTCGTATCCAGAATGTATACACAGACAATTTTTAAAATGTTCAAGATATCTTATACGAGTTGCAATATTAATAATCAAAATCGAAACGTTTATAGCAATCTTTTAATACAAAATCTACACAAAAATAATACATCTAAACGTCAAATTATTAAATAATATTTAAAAGTCGTATCGTCTTATGGATCAACATTAAAAAAAAACAACAACAACATAAATTTATTTCTATATAATAATTTATAAAGAAGTACACAAAACACAAATTAATCACAAGAAGCGAAAGCTCTAACTTATTCACATACACATACACACACACACACACACACACACACAAATTATCTCCCTTATTTCGACGGTGGTTACGTTCAGAGTTTATTATTGTGAAAACTTTGTACACATTAGCACTATAGGTTTTCTTTTAGTCGTACAAAATGTTATCACAAAAAGCAGATACGAATAATTGTATTACGTATATATATATATATATATATATATATACATAAAACAAAAAAAAGGTGGAAAAAGCGTCGTAAAACAAGACGAAAAGAAAATAAAAATAGCGTAATATAGTCGCGGTGTCTGTTTAACGAACATAAGATTTAACGAAAGCCACGTTTTTGAACGTTCATATATTTTCATCGTTAATTTTATATAATATATTATTATTTAATGTTTTTATTGTTATTATTATTATTATTATTGTGTTGTATAAATAAATATGTGGTTTTTGTCTAAAATATATATTTTTTTATTTTATTAACATACACGTTGTTATTGTATTTTATATTTGTAAGTGAACTTATATATTTTCATTATATATGAAGAATAAATCTTATATTTTTTTCTATTATGTAGTATATATTTTACACATATTTATTACATTTTCTAAAAAATACCAAAATTATTTTTATATAATAAAACCTAAATATTTCACAATTTATATATATATATATATATATATATATATATATATATATATATATATTACATAAAATTATTAAACGAGTTTTCAACATATCAAAATTTTGATCATCCAAATATTATAATTAATATTTGGTCGCTAATTACGAATGATGACAGCGGCGGCGGCGTCATAGCTTATTATTTGTAATATATAATAAATGAATTAATCTATATATATATATATATATATATGTATACCATATATATATATATATATATATATATATATATATATATAATAATAATGCAAACATTCATATAAGTATAAATTAGTATTGGTTAACACATATAATTTCGGCACAAAACATCTGAAAATTACTCGTGTGAAACATCAAATTTGTCATTTCCACTCGGGTCAATTTGTAACAAAAGCACCTTAATTACACAATTGAAACACGACAATTAAACGGATCCTTTCAAATTCAAATAACACTAAAGGCACACAACAAAGCGATTAGTAAATTTGCATTAGGATTTCGCACACTTTGCGCTTATTAGAAATTAATCGAAAAACGAACGCCACGTTTCAACATTATATATATATATATATATATATATATATATATATATATATAATATTAGTAAAATATTTTTTTTATTTTGAATTCAATAGTTACTCATATTCTAACATGATTTCATCTAATATAATAACATTATCCGATATACTTTATATATCGGATAAAAATGTAATGTATATATATATATATATATATATATATATATATATATATATATATATATATATATATATATATATATATATATATATATATATATATATATATTATTATAATTAAATGAGAGATATACTTATGTTCTTGTTTTCAATTAAATTACGAAACATCGACGTATATTTTTGAATAACGTTGTTTTCATCATTTCAAAACTATGGCGCATGAAAAATTGGATTAAAAATTGCGCTCATATGAAATCTCTCGATAATTGAACAATATTCAATAATAGGCACGCACATGATCCAATTTCAATATTCGTTTGAATGTTGTTTCATAAATTGAAATTCATAAAAAAATTATATATATATATATATATATATATATATATATATATATATATATATAACGTTAATTAACTATAACGTGTTGACTTTCTATAGTGACTTTTGTTATACTTTCAATTAATATGATTTAATTTTTTTTACTAAAAAATATAATATACTAAAATATTTTTATCATATAAATATATATACATATATATATATATATATATATATATATATATATATATATATATATATATATATATATCTATATATATATAGAAATATATCACATATGTTCATTCATAGATTGTATATTGCAAATAGCAAGCTATGACGCCGCTGACATCATTTGTAATTAGTGATTAACTATTTATTATTACTGTTCAAAATTTAAATCGTTCATATTTCATAGTATAATAATTTATAATTACATGTTTTTATGTAAAATATTTAAGTATTTGCAATTCAATTTCATTTCGATTTTGACAGCAAGCCACTTCAAGGACTTAATTTACTAAAAGATGATATGCATAAAGCAATACTTTTCATCTTATATATATATATATATATATATATATATATATATATATATATATATATATATATATATATATATATATTGTAGCTAAATTCAAGCAATATTTTAAAATTTATAAGGGTGAAAATCTCGGTGAAGTTTTAAGACTTATTATTCGACATTGATTGTAAAACTATTATATTTTAAATTTTATTTCTTTTTATTTTCGTTGCCCAAACAGACATTACTATTTTTATTTATAACAAATTAAGTTTACATACTTTTTATATATATTTAATTGTTCTACTTTAAAATTTGTGTTGATTTAAATTGCATTCAATATACCATACATAATAAAATAATATAAATTTTCATATATAAAAGCTTATGGACTGCATCATAAAATATTAATTTTAAACATTCAAATATTATTGATTATATTTCAATATATTAATCATAAAATAAAAATCTGAAAATATACAATATTATTTGATAAAAATAATATTTCCTAATAATTTTATATAATCAGATTTTCAAATGAACAATGATAAGAAGGCATTGAGATAACGAAATTTCGTAAACGAAACGTACATATATTCTTGAAGCTAGTGTAAATGCATGTATGTGTGTTTCTTAAACGCCGTTATAAATTGTACACGTTTTGAGAACCGCTGATTTAGAGTCTGTCGTTCAGACTTTGGAGTGTTCCCGGTAGATTTTGCGCTTTCCGTGCTCCTCGTTACTCTTCGAGCACATCTTGAATGCTAATGCAAAAGAGGTTCATCAAAAGCTTTCCACAGATGAAGAAAACAGGAAAAGCTCCAAATACGAAGACTATGGCATTCAATAGCTAGACATGTGAGACTTCATTTTTCATCTCTGTTTTCCTATTCTTCTTCTACATTTCCAAAATTTTATAATTGTATATATATATATATTTTTTTTTAAGTATATATATTGATATATTGTATATATATTTTCTACAATATTTCAATCTGAATTCCAAAGTCAATTTAAAATATTACAATCAATCAAAAATATAGCATCCTATTTTAATGTCAATTACTTACATAAATATTTACATTATACTACTCTTCAATATATAATATTTATAATGGGATATTTTTTAATTAATTTTATAATTTTCTAAAAAAATATTTTATTATGTCACAACTATTTTATATTAAAAATATATTTATATAATAATATCGCGTATGGAAAATGTTGAATGTCACCGATTTCATTTGATATATTACTTATATGAAATGCAAAAAATATATGGAAAACCTATATATATATATATATAAATATCATCAATCAATATATATATATATATATATATATATATATATATATAAGACTAAAATATATATATTATACTAGAACGCTACACGGTGACATCAAAGATGATATTGTATCACTATTCAATATTTTTGCATATACACTAACTGTTATGTGTGTGTGTAAATATGTAAAAAAAAACAAATCGCTTCGAAACTTGAAAAGAGCGCTTCCGGCCCGCGAATGCTGTAGCGCGAATGATTTATATATAATTATAGCGACACATTTAACGGGTCAAAGAGCGTAAGTTCGTTCATGTGCGTTATATACCTTACTATCGATTACACGAAATTTGTTTAGGTGTCATCATTTACGCTATATATATATGTATATATATATATATATATATATATATATATATATATATGTGTGCGAAAAACGTATCTGTGTTAATTTTAATGGATACAGCTTTCGCTCTTTTGATTTATCGTTACGTATTAACGTTGAGCCGCATTATATGCTATTTTACGTCGGTTCTGAGCCCGTGAGTTTAAATCCCTATATTATATTATATTATATTATATTATATTTCATTATATTACACGTCATAGACATATTTTGGCACTCGTAAGTTTCACTTTATGAAGCCGATTACGAACGGTATATTTCGCGTTTAAAAAAAAAAAAATTTTTTTTACACTTTTTATAGTGTTAAGATATATATATATATATATTTCTGTTTTAAAAAAAATATTAAATTATTTTCATTATATTTTAAAATGAATTTTTATTAATATTTCAAGATCACTATTTGGATTAATGGGAAAACTTGATGCAAACTGATTATTTATATAAAATTTCTTTGTAACAAAATTTCATATTATTAAAGAAGAATTAATTAAATTGAAATTTTGAAATCCAACAGTTGTATGTATAATAATTTTAAGTTAGTACTAAAAAAATAAATGTCTTGAGATCAAAGGATTAATTGTAATGTTATAATATATACATATATAAATGTAACAGTATGAATTTAATTTATGTTGATATGTGAAATTTTTATAAAAGGAAAATTTTTCTGATAGTCAGACATGCAGTTGCTGTCTCGACAATGTAAAGAATTGCATCAATGTTTCGAATCTCCAGAGTAAAGCTTTGACTCATATATAAAACTGATGCATTGCTGATTTAATATAATGCACATATCAGAAACTTTTCCTTGCTTTTATGTCATTTTTTAACGTTTTTAAAATACATCAGAATTTTTATAATATTGTATATATATAATATATATGCATTTGAATAAAATATTTGAATTTTATTAGATAATATTAAACTAAGGTAGTCTTTAATAGTGTTTCATCACTATTTGTAGCATATGGTGTTTGCTTTTTACTACGTGGCAAGCAAGTGGCACATTTACTAAGACCGAATCCTTCTTCCAAAGTGTCTTGTCTCGTTTTATTATGCAAATAACATGCACACACACACATATATGTGTGTGTGTGTGTGTGTGTTTATATAAAAACATCAGAAATATAAGACTAAGACGTCATCTGAGGAAAATTTCAAAACGTCGGTCCATTTATTACCTAGTCATAAGTATATATATATATATATGTGTGTGTGTGTGTGTGTGTGTGGTAACGCACTTGTGATGATAGATAGATATCATCACATCATTATTCAACACGCGGCTTGACTCGCAACGATGACGCTAAGGGTTTATCACACCCAGAGGCGTCACGTTTATTCGCGTGTTTTTTTTTCTTTTCAGTAACTTTTATATATATATATATATATATTTTTTGAAATTTTCCTTCTTTCATTATATATATATATATATATATATATATATATATATAAATATTTTGGTGTACTTTTACGACTTTTTCTCGTTGCCGGTTTCCGGTTATTATTTTAACGGCGACGTTACGCCGCAATCGTCCGCTCGTTTGCGTTCATTTTTACGGCGGACGGCTTATTGAATTGATAAAAATTTTACGCGACGTAAAAATTAAACAGCGACGACTCGTTCTAAGTCTCTCATTCGATGTCTTTAAGAATGGTTTTCTCCGTTTTTTTTTTATTTTTAATCGGATATCGGCTAAATTAACAAGTACAAACGTCGATCTATTATCTATAATAATAAAATTTATAAAGATCGCTATATATATATATATATATATATGTAATTGAGTGACTATATTTATTTTTATTAAAGTACATTTAGGTACTCTATAAAAGTTTTAAGTACTATTTTTCGTTTAATATGGTTAGAAATCAATCGACAATATTAACCTTGACACTCTTCTATTTTGAGAAAGTTTACTGTTTATTTTCCTATTGTCATTTCTGAAGTTTTCCTTTACTTGTTAATATCTGATCGATCATATTATTAATTTACTATTTTATATTATCATCATATTATTAGAGATATCCAAAAATATCATTTTTCTAACGAAATTATTACAACAAATTGGCTTATTTCATCAAAATATTACATAAAGAAAAATACAAGCGTTTCGTTTTAAAATTGTGGAAGAAATTAAAAATGATTTCAAGTGAATTTTAATGTCAATAGATGAAGTTTTATAAAATAAATATTATATATAAAATAATTTTCAGAACAATTTTTTATATTTTTGAAACTAAATATAAACCATTCTAAGAAAAACGATACAAATATCAGCAAAATCATTCGAAAAAAATGATTAATTCTGATAATTTCAAATAGATATCCTTATTAAAACTTTTATCTTGATAAGATTAGTATTATTGCCTTTTTTTTTTTACAAAAATATCATTTTCTGCAAATATGCGAACGTTTTAAAAATAGAAATGTATGAGAATATTAAATTGTAATACATCGACGATGCGCAATATATTTCAATTTAAAAATAGCACATTTGAGAAGCTATACCATAAATGTTGTCGATATAATACTATAATAAAAACAAATAAATAATGATTAAAAATTTTTTATTATAAAAGTCATTATAATTGTATTTTTTTTATATTTTTAAACAATATAATAAAAAATCACAATAGTAAAAAAAATTTCATGATAATAATAGCAATTTAAATATTTTCAAAACTATCGAGTCGACGAGGAAAACTAATAAAATGCATATTTTATTTTACGATGTTCTAAATATTGCATGCAAGATGCAAAAATTCATATGCAAAAAAAAAAATATAAAATAAAATAAAATGAATGAAATTTTTACTCACATCGTCTACAATGGAATGTCGATAGAAGAATATATTAAATACATGCATTATTCCTTTTGCATTCTATGGGCTATTGACAATTACATATATATATATATATATATATATATATATATATATATATATATATATATATATATATATATATATATATATATATATATATATATATATGAAATTTAAAATAGATATCAAAACGTTTCGTAATATTTTTTACCTCTCATATAAATTCTAGTCAATTTTTAAATATTAATTCAGATTGCATATTTTTTTTTAAAATCTGAAATTTAAATAAAATGTTCAAATTCTCACATTATATAATATACAATATACATTTTTTTAATCAATTTTATATTATCATATATCAGTTATTCGATATACTTTTAATTGTAAATTTATTTGATAATATAGAATAATATTGAATTAATTGAAAAAAATATATATTATAAAGAAATTCACTATTTTATATATATAAATTTATTATAGAGCCAAGACTTTTAAATATCACTTATTCGATATATATATATATATATATATATATATATATATATATATATATATATATATATATATATATATTGCAATCTACAAATTGCAATGCTTTCAACGGCTTTTGGACCGAAGAAAATGTGTCATTTAAATCGAATACGTGCGCAATACTAATTTTTTACAGAATAAGCATTTGTAGTTAAAAAAAGAAAAAAAGAAAACGGAATCAACTATTCGATTGCATTCATATGCTACTATCGAAAATAGAGAGAAAACGTTCGCAATAACGTTTTAATCGGTTAATATCTGTACAGTTCTGATATGAATTCAGATGAGATGGTTAAATCGTTCTATACTTTGAAAGGTTATCAGATATTTTAACAGCCTCCAACTATAGCCACAACCATAAACATCCATATATGAACTACGCGAACGTCGTATCTATATATTTTATATAGATTTTACTATTGCTACAAGTTTTCATTACGTTTCTATTGCATTCGGAACTGTTATATAAATATTTGATATATGCTAATCTCTATATACCTAAATTCGGTCAATTAAAATGTTAACCCTTTTGCAATTGAGACTTATAATTATTATACATGCAAATTAATATATGTTTTTATATACTATATATCTGTTGTTTAATGATTTTATATAGAATATATGAATATATTAAATAAATTTATAAATTCGAAAAAAGAAACAATTTTCTTAAAAAATAGTATATTTTGATATTTACTGATCTACTCAATAGTTTTATCATTCCATATTTATAGATATTAAAAATTTATTTTATTAATCTTTCTGTCAAGATTATCAAGTTTGAATCAAAAAAAAATTTTTTCATTGCTGAAAATGCACTTTGATTTATGTTTACATGATTGTGGATTAATTTAAGATAATAAAATCATATATATATATATATATATATATATATATATATATATATATATATATATATATATATATATATATATATATATTTTAAATTTCATTTTAAGCCTTATAATATTATAAAAAAATAGTATGGTAATTCGTTACAAAAATGCAAGTGGTAACAAAACGCCACCTCTCAAGTGCAAAAGATTAATAAAATTAAAATTAACGAGTCGTCAGCTCAGTGCGACGATTTTAAAAATATAAATTTAAAATTTTACATTTTCAAATATTATTCAGAAAATTTGAAAATTCTATGTGTTGATAGTTATTTATTTTAATAAATGTATTTAGTCGAAAAATGTTCAAGAAAAAAAAAAGTTAAATTTAATTTCAAATCAGAGTGTATAAAAATAAATTAACCGAAAAAGTGTTGAAAATTTCATATAGTATGTCAAAAATGTGTATAAATGAATAAACTGAAAAATTGTTCCGCGATATAAATTCATGTTGAAATTTATATTAAAAATCATACAGTAATGAAAATAATATTTATTTTGATTTAAATACACTTATGTATTATTTACGACCACAGATAACGACTATCATAATCTAAATCTATATTTTTCACTATATATAATAAACCGCCGTTGTACGTCTATATTATTTTCAATTTAGGCGAATCGCTGCTAATATCGTCTACATATAATCATTAAGGGGTTCCGCGAGTGTCTCTTTTTTTTTTTTCCGAAAACGACCACGATCGCCTCCCAGTGTTCTAGTTCGGCTCGGTTATCGCATGCGGCCCCTCAAACGTTATCGCATGCGGCCCACGTTCCTCTTATACTGCCAGCAACGTATGCCATTCGTACACTTGTCCGATACTAACATCTATATAGTCAAACGGTTTCCGTCAATTGACCCCGTAAGCCTTTCATTCCGAAAACGACCCCGATGGCTACACGCGTGTGTGTGTGTGTATATATATATATATATATATGTGTGTGTGTGTGTGTGTGTGTGTGTGGAACGGGGACATGTTTTCTATCGTTTCAACATTTTATACCGGTGGATCGTTAATTGTCCACTATATATTATATTAATTACAACGAAACATCAGATTTATATTATTATCAAGATATATAAAAAATATTTATGATTTATTTTCAATTTTTATAATTCACCATTAGTCGTCAAATATTATATTTATATATATATATATATATATATATATATATATATATATATATATATATATTATTATAGTTTTATTTTTAAAATAATTATCTTCTATTTTTTTAATTTTTAAATTCGATTCTATTTATTTTATACTTTTCTTAATTATTTACACACTACTTCAGTTGTATGAAAATTAAATACACATTTATTAATATCTTTCAACGTAATCTAATATTTTTAAATAAATATAAAACATTACAAAGTGTATATAAATAGCGTGATTTTATAATATTTCCAATTTAATTTTAATAAATCATATATATATATATATATATATATATATATATATATATATATATATATATATATATATATATAATAAAAAAGGTACGTACTTCTCGTGAATTTTAACATTGTAATAAAAACTAATTATCAATTTCTATACTTATCAATCATATATTTATATATGTATATGTTTATGTGTGTGTGTGTGTGTGTACGTGTTCACTATATTAGTACGCCGAAGCGATATAACAATAATGTAGAAAGCTCATAAGTGGTTTATCACAATTTAACAATGACGCAACATAGAAACTAAATACGCATTATCTCAATAATCGTTCACCGCAAACAAAGAGATTATTACTCAAGAATATATAATATATTGTAATTTCGTAATTAAACCCGCTCGTATTCGATATCGAATAAACCGCTTACCGTTATAAACAATCGATCGAACGATACAAGTTAAAAATAATAGATAAAAAGACAACGAATTAAATTTGATTAAAAAAAGTAAGCGAGTTTTATTTCATTTTTTTTTTTTTTGTTTTTCGGAAAAGCTCATTGAGGGTTCGCGGTCTCTTCGTGCACTTCATTGCCTTAATGCACTTTTTAAAATTAAATAAGTCAGAGATGTCGGACGTACAATAATACGAGTCGTCCGGTCGTAATCTTCACTCAAACCTCTCTAATGTTGTCGTACTTTTATTCGGGATTGCACTATTTTCTATCCAGTGTATAAAACGTCGACGATACTATTCCGGACATTCTTCTCTAGTTCTTCCCTAGTACATAAACTGGAACTGGTAATAGTTCCTTACATTCTACCCACACTATGAACATTCTGTAATCTTTATCTATCCTCATACTATTGCGGTTCATAATCTTACTCGCATATATATACTGAAAGTTCATTAATATAAATACGCACATTTTTTTTTAAATTTTCATATATATATATATATATATATATATATATATATATATATATGTATATTAATATATGTATATAATAATATTATAATATACATTCGGTCATATGAAAAATATTCATACAAACGTATCATATTTAATTAGACGATGTCGCAATTTGTATATTGTAATGATAATTATGTCTAATAATCGGTTAATATAATTAACACAAATATAATTATTGCATTGTGCGCGTTTCGAATATTTGAGGATTTGATATAATAACTGGTAACCATGATCAATTGAATTATTGCATATTGTAACATTGCAACGTACTATATTAGTATTACAATTGTGTAATCCTATTAAATATAATAATATTAAACTGACTATTAAATATATTAATTAATTATCCATAATAATAAATTCCAATATGTAATCGTTTATATTTTTCTAATATTTAAATTGTTTTGAAATTATGTCTCTTTCAACGATGCACTTTAATTTTTAATAATGTTGACTATTCGAGGTCCTTTTATTATGCGTGGAGTTGTGTTTGGCGAATATGAAGGTTGGAGTATCATTATATCGTGAACATATATTTTATAATTAGAATGTTTCTCAAGAAATACGATATACGTATATTTATTAGAATGATTAATTAGTGTGTTTGGTTAATTTTATAGCAATTCAAACATAATTTCTTAGAATGGTTCAACAATGACTATGAGGACCACATCGACCGATCTTCGTGTACATTTGTACAGAATGTGTTTCTCCATCTGCAAAACCCAAGTTTTAAAAGAGAATCTCGCAGTCCCGTTCCTTCTCTGTATGTGTGTGTGTGTGTGTCTCATCCCGTGCGTTCCCGCTTAACTTTGACCAGGATAATTATTTTATTGTTCATTCATGGGCCGGCGGGCAACGGTTTTTGCTAGAAAGTGTCATTAGTGGCTGCTAACGACCCTGCACACAGGGGGCATGAATTCGGGAACAGCAATTAACATTCTGGCATAACTTCACGCTTTGGTCCAGCATAAGGAAACAGACCACCTTACTCCTCATCTAAAAACGTTCACCGTTTCGAACCACCCTTTTGACTGCCTAGAAACCGCGATTCGTATCCCGACAAAATATTCGTTCGACCGACAGTGGATCGCGGAACTGGCTTTAAAAATCTCTGGAATCAAAAAAAAAAAATATATTTATATATCACTTTTCCAACAAAACGAAAAAAAAATGATCACACGCTACTAAAGAAATGATTGCAGATTAAATATTTAACGAATACTTTAGTACGTTTGTGTTTTTAATATACTCGTTTAAAATTATTAGATATAAATTTGATATAATATAAATTCTACATTTTATGCTATATAATCATATAAATAAAAATATTGAGGAAAAAAATGTACATTATAAACGAATTAATTTTAAAATATTTTTAAATAAAATATAAAATATAATAAAATGAAACTATGCCGCATTTTTAAATAATAATTTTAAACTATATATATTTATATTAAATTTTCCAAATTTCTGAAATTCTTTCAAACATTTGATACGGTTTTATAACAATAAACATTTTCTATTAATAGGAAAAGCACACATATAATATATTAAGCACATTTAATACGATGAATTATTTAACAGAATTAATTCACATTCCGTGTATGTATGAAAATGCCATTATATCATTAAGTTTTAACTAAAATGTTAAATATATATATATATATATATATATATATATATATATATATATATATATACGTCGAAAGTATGTAAAACATAGAATATTATAAATTGTTCTTTAATTAACTATATCGCTAAATTATTTAAAATATTCTAAACAATGATAAATATATTAAATTTTATTACTGATTAATAACAGTAAGAATGTTAGAAAATTAAATTAAACGACAAAAGGAGTGAATCAGTACTATGAATTTCAATAGGAAAATTCAGGTCTGCGAAGAGCTTTAACGCCATTGTTTTTTATTATATCTTTTTTTTTTGAAATCACTGCAGGGTCTGAGCATACTTTAATCAAATCGTCCCTTTCTACGAAAGACCCTAATTCACCCCAAAATCATTCCGTTTTCCGTGGAAAATTGTTTCAATACACAATTCCTCTTTGTGCGTAATCAGTGTATTCAAAATATAAAGTATTATGAAACCTTTTATATATAAAAAAAAATATTCTTATTTAATGAATTAAAAAATTTGAGTTTATATATACATATATAACATTTCTTTAAACAAAAGATCGCATACCTGTCATCCAAAAAAATAAAAAAAAAAAGCGGAATCGAATAGCTTACTTTCATCGTCTTCCATATCCGTTTATACGAAAATCGCGTCATCGGAAAGAAAATCTTTTTCCTCTGTAGGAAAAGCGAAACCGAAAGAGATGATACAGAAGAAGAGAAGGGCCAACAAAAAAAAAAAAAAAACGAAGAAAAAAAGCAGGCGGAAAAGAGATTATAGCGGTTGTGCGATAATTTTTGATCAAACTTAGCAATTTTTTTCTGTTCTATTCGGCACACGTTATTACGCCTTTTTTCCTGTTTTTTTTTTCCTACTCCGGTTTTGCGTATTCATGCGAGCGCGCACGCTTTTCCTCTCGCTCGGAAAAGCGTTCGAGTGCAAAGGAAAGAGTTTTTCGTGTCTATTGCCGGAGCCTATTCCCTTTATTTTTTTTTTTTGGCCGCTTTTCTCATCCCTAATTCAGCACAATTCTCCGGCGGAACCACCCCACCGAAATTGCTGGAAAAAAATGAAGAGATTAGGGGTAGAGATTCGAATACAAGCGCATAAGTATCTAACCGCGTGCGAAAACGTGTACGTGCATATTGTCCGTTGCCGTTAGACGTTTTAATTTTGAACCGTTTTTTTATATATATATATATAAAATAATATTATAAACGTTAAATAGCAATTTTTAAATGTAATAAATTTTTAACGAAAAATATTTAATTTTTTTCTATTAAATTGTATACGATATTTTCAATTTTATTTTAGAATACAGATCTAAAAATCGTTATAAAATGTAAATATATGTATATATATATATATATATATATATATATAATAAATATTTTATGGAAAAATATTTATGTTACGAATATTGTATGATTGTTAATGTTGTATGACTATTGACTATATTGATAAAAAATTACACAATAATCACTGAAATAATATTATATGATATTTATTAAATACAGTTGTATATCAATATAAACATTGATTATATTGTTATTAATGACGTTAATTTTTATTAATTAGATAAAAATAATAATATATATTAGAAGTATCTAAAATCAGCAATGAAACTTTTATTGATATTAATGTTTTCTATATGTATATATATCTTTCAATTATTTAATAAAACTTGCATTCAATATTCTTAAGAAAAAATGTGAATGTATTTAGACGAAGTTAATTATAAAATAAAATAATTTTTTTTTTAATATATTATATAACACAAGTAGACCCGTGTACGAATTTGCACACTGATCCATCGTGCATGTTAGATCATTAGAAGTGCACACGTTTTTTTCATATAATATATTTAATTTAATAAAATTAAATTTATTATATAAAAAAAAAGGTTATTCAAATAATTCAATATATTTTTAAATAAAAAAAATAAAAATATCAAATAGAAAAATTCAAAGTTGTATGTATAGTATCACTGTATAAAAACGATACAAAAACACAAAAAAAAAACCATAGCCGCGGAACTTTCAATAGAGCCACCTATTTCAATAGCTTTCATATAATATTATCCATATATATATATATATGAGTGTGTGTGTGTATGTGCAGAGTGACATACGTTAAGTCCCGTCGCGATACGTTACACTTCCGGCTATTAGTGAAACGTTACTTCTACTAAATGGACCTGTCCGGATGAAAAATCGTTTCCCCATTTGACGCCGAAACGATACTACAATCGCGTGCCGGGATCTGGACTCGAAACCCACCCCAGAAATACATCCCCCTAACGTTGGCAATTAGTTAAGTCCCCTTTCGACAATCCGAAAGCGCGAACCACACTGTGAGAAGCGTTCGATTTCGTACGATTTCAATATAAACGATTCACCTATCGATACTATTAAACAATCATTGTGGCATCTTATGATATATTTTCCTTTTTTCAAATATTATATATAATATTTATTTAATATAATAAATTAAATTTCGTATTGCATAATTTCAATCAGTTTAAAGTGACTGAATGAACATTCTAATTGACGATCAATATTAAAAATTATACTAAAATGTCGATTAGAATGTTACTAATTCGCTTTATATAAAAAAAATATTCAATTTACATAAATATTATATAATATAAATCACATTAAAAAGATATTTTTTTCAAATTTACTATTTCATATAACTTATTACTTAATTTTAATTAAATTATCTTATATGTTTACATATGTTATATCCAAATATAGAACAATAATTTCTTTTACAATCAAAGCCTTTCATTTAATCGTGTCATTAAGTTTACGAATTAACCTTTAGATATATTTTAATACTGCAAGATTCAATTTAGATTTCTATATAATTTAATACATTTCAAAAATGAAACGCAATCGTTTCTTTTAATTAATTTTATACTTGCAATTTTAAATTAATGACATGTAGATAATTAAATTGAACGATAATTTAGTTCATATATAACGACAAAATAAAGTATTTTTCTTATGATATTTGCCAAAATTTTATATTTTAATATTAAATTGATTAAACGTTCTCCTTCGATAAACATATCTTTTTTTTTTTGTGTATATTTTGTATTGGATAGATTTTGAGAGTTTGTAAATTATCGAAAAGGTTTTATATAATATAAAATGGAGAACATTCAGTTTAGACAGTCTTTTCTTTGTAATTTAAAAATCTGTTTAATCAATCTCAACGTGTTCACCTTTACAAAACGATTCACTTTTTTATTGTAAAATAAAAAAAAAATGATCACTATATTAATATATATTATTTTATTATGATCGATCTGTGTTAGTATTGCCAAATCGCGTCACATTAATTTGTGCCATTCGTACACAGATTATCCTTGTTTGTGTTTATATACATAACACAGTTATTGTAAGTGGCTAGAGTGTCGTCTGAAAACTAAAAGAAAATTGCCAAGAAAAGAAATCGTTTAATTATAGGTGGCGTATGCCACAGTGGGGGAGGGGGATGAAAATAGGGGGACGAAATGGTCGGAGCGACCGATCCGTCTTCGAGTCTGGATGAGACTCGACCCGAACAAATGTAGATCTCTGGCCGATAATCAGCTACACGAGCCATTACGTAAGGGACATCACTTTTAATTCCCATTTGTGTAGAGGAATTATATTTATTGTGGTGGATTTCCCACACCCTTCCCACTCTTTTCGAACCCATTCCGCCCATATCGTCTCCATTTCCACCCTTTGGCGAGATAACGCGCGGTTGAACCATATACGAAACCTTGGCACTCGCTTATCCCATACACGCAAAGTTACCTCTTGCCTTCAAATTAATTGTTCACATGTGAAAAATGTTCCGTCGGTTATTATTATCTTAGAATATTACAATCATTTTTATTTTAATCAAAAATCACTATATTAAAATATTTCAAATCGGTATTCATTACACACTCTATCATAGTTATATTTAAAAAAAAAATCAAAATTTATCCATTATTAATAATATTCTCGTAAGTTTGACTCCCACACATTCATCATCTTGTCATTTATTAGTTTAAGACCCTCTTTAATATATGATTCCCCTATTTTGGGAAATATCAACATATGCGACACATCCGACTTTCCTTCATATTTACAAACTAGTTTCTTTATCGTATAATAATAACTTAGCCCATTTTTCATTAATCGCACATTAAAGGAAAACTTTTTAAAATAATATTAATAATTTTATAAAATATATTATATGTAATACTGAAATTATTCAAATCACTAATATTAAATTATTATTTCTGAAGAAATTTCATTATTTTATTTAATCAATGTATTAATAAATTGTTGAAATTTATATAAATGAATCATTTATTAATTATCGAATAAAACATTTATATTTTTAAAAAAAAATATGTCGTTTTGTTCAACTTTTATACGTAACTGTGAAACTTTCGTTTTCTTCGGTCCGAAAGAAAATGTTCGAGTTGACTACAACTTGGATAAATAAGTTCATCGAACGATCGATTTCTCAACGTGATGCTGAAACTAAACTATTATACTTCAAGTTTGTACTTTCGCTTCCTGTAGGGCTCATTTCCGCCCTGGAGCATCCTTCTAAATACGTAATCTTTTCTAACTTCGAGTTTAATTTCGATAATGCAACGATAAAAGACGTAGTTAGATATTTTGCGTTATATGTCTACATTTCTAATGTAATGTTTTTTTTTTATCATTTATTATACCAATAAATTCGATTTTTTTAAAAATTTAAATTTATATTAGAAAATCTATGTAATGTTTTTTTTTTCATAATTATATATTATTAATATTAAATTCATAAAATCGATCTATGATATTTAAAACTTTTAAATTAATATCAATGACAATATATTAAAGTTTTTTATGAACAAGTTTAATTTTGAATAAAAAAAAAATTTAGTTAGTAGTATAAGTGATAAATTTTGATCCGGACTGATTAAATTTAAACTGATAAAATTATTATTTTTTTCTATAATGAAACAACCTTCTTTAATATTCATGTTAAGTTTAAACGAGATATGTTAATTAATATATGTTAAGCAGCTATTAGTTTATAATTTGAAAAGTTTATCTAATAATTTTTACTATGAAAATAAAATTGAACGGTAAATTTGTTTAAAGTTTTGTATTTCTAATATAATTACAACGAAAACAATATATATATATATATATATATATATATATATATATATATATATATATTACATAAGTATTTTTAAAAGTTTATTCTATTAAAAAAAAAATATTTCAATAACATAAAGCCTTCAAGGAGGTTCATTAAATCATTGAAATCATACTTTTAAGAGTATTTCATCCACCTCTATTAACAATAATAATATTAAAAAAATGAAAGAAATTATATTTAAAAATCATCGAATTGATATTAAAAAAAATAGTATTATCATTGATTATTATAAACAATACTGATTTGATTAATCGTGTATATATATATATATATATATATATATATATATACATATATAAATAGATTTAACGTTTTATTAGTAGCAAATTTCTCAACTGACTCGAACGTTAGCCATTCACCACATAGAAATAAGGGATGGTTTTCGGGGGTAGTTTAAGGGGGTTGGTTTAGCGACGAAACGGATTTCTCAGCGATTCGCAAGATATGCCCGATTGCTCTAGAATGTTGCCCGTGAGAAATGCGCGCGGCTAATTTGCTTCGCGTTTCCGTTCGTTATTGTTCCCCGTTTTCATATCGAAGAAATATAATATTATATGTGTGTGTGTGTGTATAAATATATATTTATATTCATATTATACATATATATATATATACAGGACTTATACAAAGTGTCGCTTTGTTTTGAGCACCGAATATTCAACCAATTTTATACAAAATCTTCGTATATATATATATATATATATATATATATATATATATATATATTGTATATAAATATATGTAAATTATTTTAACATTTTGCAATTCGAGATGTTTCACAGCGTTTTTGACAAATTTTTCACTCCAAAATAAAAATTATTATATATACAAATTAAAATGTGTAAATATTTTATATATATATCTGCTATTTAGAATGTGTGAATTTATTGAACAAATATATAAAAAATAGTTTTTGTCAATATTTCAAAAATCTTGTTAAAAACATTATATTAAGGTATACCGATTTACATAATCGTTCTATGTTTTTAGGGATTAATAATTTTAATTATTACTCCATCTTCCAAATTTGTCAAGTTTAAACCAAAAAAAAAAAAAAAAAGTTTTAATCTTTCATCATCGAAAATGCAATCCAATTTATGAATATATGATTAATGAATGAGTGTGATAATTCGTTACAAAGAAATTAACATAAATAATAATCTTTAATTGAAAGCATAAAATATATATATATATCAAATAATTTTTAATAATTAAAAAAAAATAGTTAAAAACATCTGCACAATTTTTCCGATATAAATTTTAATATTGAAAAATACTAGTGCGCGTATAAATATAGTTTCAGCATGTAACGGAAAATTAAAAAGTAAATTGAATTAACGACGTAATCATTTTCAGTATATAGTAACAAACTTTATTATATACCATTATATAAATATAACGAAAACTACCAATTTAACTAATGAATTTTGTCAGTATTATTATATTACATTTATATATTTATAATTAATTGCTTATTTTCGTACACACGGTATACGTTATTTTGCGTGTAGCGTTAATTAATTTCTAAATGAATTGGTCTTATATATATATATATATATATATATATATATATATATAATATTTTTCGCGAATCCTTCTGTCATTCGACTGTTGAAGGACGTGAAATAATTTTTATTGTTTTAATACACGAAACCTGAACAAGGAAATACACGATTATCATTATATTATTGTTATTTTTTTAAAACTGTATTAATCTTAATTTGATTCTGGTGAATGTTTAATTTAATATATTTGTAAGAAAAAAAATATATAAAATAATCTTATATATATATAGACGAGGTTAAAATTTTTCAAATTTAGAATACGTCGTAAAATGACAAAAAATATCGATTTATATATATAAAAATGTCATTCATAATTTATATAATATCGATATTTTGATATACTAATATATATATTTTACATTATCATAATTTTATATAAATTTTAAATTTAATATTTGTTTTCATCTACAATCATAATTAAAATATATTTATTTTAATTTTTTTTTATTATTAAAGAGAATTTTGATTTTTGAACGATTTCAGTAATTTATATGTATATTTTAAAAAAATAATTAATAATTCATTTCAGCTAAATCTAATATATTTATTTTTATTCTAAAATATATTAAAATAAATATGTACATATATATATATATATATATATATATATATATATAAAGTTGAATTATATAATACATATTTGTGATTTGATTTATTTAGTATTTGTATAATAAAAATGTGTGTAAATTATATATAAATTTTCTTTATCATTTGTCGCATATTTTTTATATAACAATTGTCGCATATTTTTCAATGTGAACTATTTCAATGATTTTAAGGGATGAAATTAATTTTGATAAGGGTTCATTTTTATAATTAACCGAATTACGATAGAAATGCAAGCGTGAAAAGTTGAAAATAATAATAATAATAATAAAAAATAAAAATAAAAAGATGAAAAGATTTTCACGTACGACAACTTTACAAAGCAAATAGTGCGTCGCTTAAGTATGATTATGCGCCACATCAAATTGAATAAGGGAGTATGCTCGCGGGCCAAAGGGTCCAAGTGCTCGACTGGAGAGCATCCGGCGGAAGTATGAACACTCGACTAAAATTCATCATGCGAATGTGCACTTCGGTATTAATTTCCGGTGCGGATTTATCGCCTAGTGGACGGAGGGGTAGGGGATGAACGAAAGGGGTGCCGCTCGATGGTGGAATAAAAGGGGGAGGGGGGGGAGGGCACAGTTATTAATGCCCCGGCACCGGGACTTGTATTAGTATTCAAAACGTGAGACACATTTTATCTTTGTTCGCGCCACGCTTTATACTACACAAGGGGCAGAAATTGCGTTTTTGACCCAACTACGGATAACTCGCAAATACTTGATTACTATATATATATATATATATATATATATATATATATATATATATATATATATATATAAACGTTTCTAGCAATATCGTTTAATACGCTCCACTATAACGATGTAATAGTAAATTTAATTAGTATTAATCGAATGCGGAAATTAAACCGAACACATATTATACGTATATAACAAATATTTAGTTATAAATGATATGCGTTGAATACAAATTTATGTCTTATAATGAATTTCAAACTCGATATATGTAAGTAAATCGATGATATATTCGACATTAAGATATAATAATATAATAATATTATAATTTATGAAAAAAAAAATTTTTTTTATATAATTAATTATATCTGAATGTATAGCGAATAATCGATTTTAATTTTTCGTGTGTAAAATTAAAAAAAATTGTAATGATTTATTATTTTATAATAAATATATATGATATTATCTAATATACGAAATGATAATATAAAATCATTACTGATATAAAAAAAATTGCCTTTTTACACATAAAAAATAGTCAAAGCGCTGAAAATATTTAATTTATCAACTTAATACTATTATATTTGTTGACATAATATATATATATATATATATATATATATATATATATATATATATATATATATTATAAACTTAGGTTTATATCACAGTTTATATAATATATTCATTACACTCTTCACTATGCTTAGGCATAACATATTTTAGTATACGACTCATCTCGACTATTACACGGATATTAACATATTAAACGTTGAGAACGTTTTCAAGATATCAGAATATAAGCAAATGAATTTCTATGATAAATATAAAATTATATTATAAACTGTATACATATATATTGTATATATACTCTATATCTTTAATGAGGATATCGTTTATTTTTATATTATATATATATATGTAAGCCTTAATAATCAAAGTCTTCATTGATGAACGTTTTCTTATTTAAGTCTTCGTTTTTTTTTTTTTGACATTAAAAAAGTAAATATTATATTTCAATCATTTTATAATTAACGATCTTTTCGAATATAGAAAAATCAAAGATTTTCGTTTTATGATTATTTCTGAATCGGTGAACTCGAAATCTTGTACTATTATTATATGGTAAGATTCGTTGCTGCTTTCAGTATTTTTATTTCTACAGTTTGCACCGGAAATAGATTTATTTCCATCATGATTCATATTTTATAAATATATGGAAGAATTTACTACACCACTAACTACTTATATTTTTAATATAAATCTTTTATTTTTTTACTATATATTGTACTAAACTATAATATAATTTATTACTATTAATTTTATTAAAAAAATAAACTTATCTAAATATCTGATTATGAAATAGCTGCGAGATTTTTTTAATATATCCTTGCTATTATTTCAAAACCTTAATATCATTATTTTTTTTTCCTGCAGACAATGACTCGCTTTCAAATTTTCCGTTTATAATAATGAACTTTAAATTGAAATTTCTCAACTCATTTCAGCTTTTCCTTTAATAATGTAGCTAGTATTATTTTTTTTTTTTAACAAATTTCAATCTATTAAAGTATAATAAAACGTGCAATTCTTTCCTATAATTTAACCGTTGCAGTCTGTTATTTTATTTTTTGTTCACATTTTCATTTTTTCTCCCTTTATTTATTTAGACGCCAGAGCTCATTACAAAGTTGAAACGCTGCCTTGAATATTTCAAAATATCACGAGAGCAAAAAAAAAATAGAAAAAAGCGGAAAAATATGGACTAACACATATTTTTTTTTGTTTTCCAACAGAATAAAAAACGTATACAGACCATAAATATATCTTTTATGAATTTTAATTGATGCCAAATGTTCTTGTTGTTGATTTTTGATAAATAATGTAAAATTTTGATAAATGAATGAAAAAGATATGTTTAGAATGAAAAAAATGTTCTTGAGAAATATTGATATCATTTTCAATTTTTTTATCAAAAAATCATTCATTGAATATAAATCAAACATCTTTGATATTCAAATTATTATATTATTCATTCTGAATTCATTGATTTTAATCATAGTTTTTCATATTCTATATTAAATTAAAAAAATCATAATTCATACACACACACACACACATATATATATATATATATATATATTTATATATATAAAATCAAATATATTACTCAATATTGATTACAAAACGTCGGAAATAACAGATATGTTTCTATAAAAAGAAGAATATAAACATTTTTCAAACGAAATACACCTGAAAAAAATAATTTTTATACAATACTGAAACGGTTGAAATTCACGAACGCCAATGACACAATAATAATAAAAAGTGTTGCGAATCAAACGATCGAATTCCGGGTTCATATCTCAATCATTTTTATTATTATTTACACGTTCACTTTTAGATGATATACCATTTTATTTTTATATATCGTTAGATAGTTTTCATTGCACATATTATTTTTCATATATATATATATATATATATATATATATATATATATATATATAATATATGTGCATGAGTTTGTGTACTAAAAAACACAATAGGTGTAACGAGCATTCTGCACTTCTTTTAACTTCTAAAATAAAGTTCTATATATATTTTAGCAAAAGCCTTTGTGCTGAAAAGCTTGTCAAAGTATACGTAAATATCTCTTCGTGCGAACTGAAAACGAGGCATATTACGAGTTGCATCCGTAAAATATGAACGTTGCTTTTCTTCTATATTCTCATATTTCGAACGAAAACGATTCAAAAAATACATACAATTCACAATAAATATATATTAATTGTTTTAAAATATATTATATCATATATAAAATATACTCTATTAAAAAATAATATATTCAAACATTAAATTATTCTAAAAATATTAATGAGTTATATATATATATATATATATATATATGTGTGTGTGTGTGTGTGTGAATAAAATATCGTTTGTGAAAACTCTAGGAATCGAACAACCAATAGCTTAGTGATATCTTGTTTGAAACTGAACCGAAATATGAAATGCAAATGCGACATTTGGCATATTCTTCGTCGATGTGCCAAAAGCTAAAAGCCTCCTTTGCAACAATCAAAAAAGTTATCATAATAAATGCTGCTCTGCCATCGTTGATTTGAGGTCGTATTTTGCATATATATGTATATATATATATATATATATATATATATATATATATATAAAACTATTGAAGGAAACTTCGCTGATTTCTCTTCAAACTTTTGCGAAGCTTTATATAAAAATTGAATATAAATTTTATGATGAAAATTAATATGGTATAATAAATTAAATTGAAAATTTAATTCATTGATCGATATTATAATGAAATTCGTCCGTAAAATATAGTCGAAATAGCAAATTTTCAATATAAACCCCATAGTTTTGATCTGTAAAATAGTGAACGATAGGATATATAGGAAGAACCTCACTCTGAACTCCGGGGAACGAACCACCCGGAACATCTTTGAATACCAATTCTTCAGGATAGTCCAATCTTCAGGAACAGGAGGCACCACGAGAGTTGGTAACCACCTAGAATTCCTCGTTCCGGTTGTAAAAAAATAAAATAAAAAAAAAAACCACCAAAACCATCTACTATAGAAACCACCCTTCTACCATGAAAACCACCCTCACCGGATCAGTAGCGAGTTGTGTTCGTGACAATAATAATAAATTAAAAAAGGGTAGAAGCGTTTCAACAGCTGCTCACCCCGATTACCTCCGGGAAACCTGCTCGGAAAAACTTCAGTTATTTCCAACCATTTTCGCCTGTCGTGTACCCATAGATTTTTTTTTTTTTAGGGGAGCCTACACGTTCGTGTTCTTTTCTCTGTCTGTCGTGTTTAAACGCTGGAATAATTCACATATAGAAGAAAAAGAAGAAAAGAAAGAAACGGTCTATCTTTACATCCCCTTTCCATATCGTTTATAACTGATCGATTTAAAAAACCGTCTCGTCTTTCGTTATATATACCATATATATATATATATATATATATATATATATATATATATATATATATATATATATATATATATATACATATATATATATATATATATATATATATATATACCCCCAAATGTCTTTTTTTTCTTTATTTTTCAACACTAATTTGTATAAAAAAATACTTAATTTTTTCTGTCTCAAGAGCTCTATTAAATTATAAAGAACTTTTTTGGATTTCGACAAAAGAATTAATTCAGATTAGTACGTGACAAACAATGAATAAAAAATGGTTTGAAATCTCTGGATCCCGTTTTATTTATATATTAAATATTATTTAATGTACAAAACAATGTAAAATTTCAATCAAATACATATTTATTACATTTCTATTTATAGTTCTATTGATAAAACTTTTAAAAGTTCTATAGAAAATGGTTGTTATATTATTATAAAAGTTTTATATATATATATATATATATATATATTATATATATATATATATATTTATATTTATATATATATCGCGTTAATAACCGGTACGTTAGGAGGCCAGCTGTCAAAATCATAACAAAATTGGATCGTAAATGCCGAAATATTTTACATGAAATCATATAGTGTTAAGTTGAACTTAGACAAGACAAGGATCTAAATTTTGAGTTGTAAAGATCATTTAAGATTGATTTATGAAAATTAAGTAGCATATGACGAAAAAAAATGATACACCACCACGAACCTCCCCCACCGAAACTAGCATTTTACTTAATTCGATTCAAACCATTGACATAATTCAATTTATATTCTGCGAAACGACGGATGGATCTAACATCAAAAAAAAAGAGACACAAAAGAAAATTTTCAGATGAAATAGTGGAAAAAGAGCGGGAATTTCGAAGTATACCAGCAATTTCGGGCACGTGAAGCTATTCGAGAAGGAGGGAGAGGGTGGAACAGGGGGTCTATATCGTGTGCGAAATTCGACCCCGACGGCAATAAATCCGCCCCGTAAATATGAAAGTGTTGTCAAAACCTGCTGATGTCGTGGGCGGCCGCCTTACTACCACGACTATGACTGCTACGACTACGGTCAAGCATTATTCTGACACTAAATTACACGGGAACAAACTTGTCAGCAAAACATTTCGCAAGAAAATATCGATTAGGCCATTGCCTCCACTAACCGAAACCCCCGCCGTTTCCGCCCTTAACAGCGGCCCGGTCCGCCCAGAAACAATAATATATTGTAATGTACCGCGCCGGGGATAACAGTAGTTTGCGCCCCGAAGTTGGACGTATATTTCAAAGAAGTGGTCTACTGTTCTCATACCATTGTCTAAGCTACCCTTACTACTACTACCCCTAGTTACCCATCCTTACCAGTGGAATTTCGAAGCAAAGTTATACGGTATTTCTACGAGTCCCAACCCTGAGGCACGCACCTGCCCACCCTTAAACCTGCCCTTAGGGCAGTTCCAAATCTTGAACTTACTAAAACGTTGCACATGCTGCGAATCGCTTCATTCACACTAAATTAATAAAAATAAGCACAACGCCAACTTTCAGTGCCATATATTTCAGCTAAAATTAAATTAAATTCAATGTTTATTTTATTAAAAACATGAATTTTTTTTCAATAAATTGCTCTTTATTCATATTAGAATAAAAAAATTATATACATATATTAAGCAAAATATTTAAAATTTTGTTTAAAATGAATTTACTCATAATTATAAAAATAGTATAAGTCATATATTTTGTAGTTTATATTTGACTAAATGAAAAACAACAAATTTTTACTAAACAATATTTTAATTCTAAATTTAATTCGTCTTGATTAAAGAACAATGTAAAATATTGTGAAAAAGTCATATAAAAAATAGATTATCAAATGCTGAATTAACTGAATAACATAAAATTAATAACAGTACAAATTTATTTAAAACAACAATTTTAAAGAAATAATTCACAAACATTCAATATTTATTATAAAAATGACTTTAAAATTAATTACTACTATTTTAATATTTTATTACGTATTACACAAGGTAATAAATATGTAATATCAATAAATTTTCGGTCAGATTTGCTTAAAAGAAAAATATAAAACGTGAATTTAGAATCATGTAATGAAGTTTTATGGAATTTTCATAAGGCTCATTTTTCAAAAAAAACCTAATCCAACGAAATTGCAGGAAAGCAAAATATCCGTGAGCTTCCTCAGTCCATCCGACTGGCTCCGCCCACAGGCAAAATATTCGCCGGATCAGGCCACACCCCCTTCACAGGATCAGACAACGCCCCTTCGCCGGAAAAAGGTCACGCCCCTTTAACGGAAAAGGCCACGCCCCTTCGCTGGAAAATGCCACGCCCCTTCGCCGGATTAGGACACGCCCCACCAACAAAATCAGACCACGCCCTTTGCAAAATTGGGCCACGCCCCCAGGCCACGCCCCTTTAACGAAAAAGACCACGCCCCTTCGCTGGAAAAGGCCACGCCCCTTTAATGAAAAATGGCACGCCCCTTCGCCGGATTAGGACACGCCCCACCAACAAGATCAAACCACGCCCCCTTGCACAATCGGGCCATGCCCCCAGGCCACTTCCCCAGGCCACGCTCCTTTTACCGGAAAAGGCCACGCCCCTTTAATGGAAAATGCCACGCCCCTTCGCCGGATTAGGACACGCCTCCACAAACAAGATCAGACCACGCCCCCTTCTCCGTGATTAGGCCACGCCTTCAGCTTCCTGGAAAAAAATGGACCGTCCATTTTCTGGATTCTCGGTGTTAGCATCACAACAACGAGCGGCGGTACAGTGACGTCTAAGCCGGACCTGTCCTGTACTTCGGGCAGGCCTACACATTTTGAGCGGCGGTACAGTTACGTCACAGCCAGACCTCTCTTACTTCGAGATATCACCTCTCATTTAATCCGACTGGCTCCGCCCACAGACCTTTTTTTTTGTTTTTTTCTAAGGAGGGAATTTGCCGACCAAACAAAAGTGTCCGCAGCAGACGGACACTTATAGTGTGAGATTCACGCCAGAGATTTTACAATTACTCTGGGTTGGATCCACTAAAACCTCCTGTTTTCCCCGACCTATCCAGAACCACCGCCAGGCATTGCTTTGTAATAGGTCGGTGTGATTTAGGCGTGTTTTTTCAGCCATTCGCTGGTGTAGGCATCTGCCTGCCTACACTTCGCGTTTGTGGGCATCTTGTTGCCTTCACTCTCTCTGTCTGTCCCGGTCATCCGGACATTGCTGTCCAGAACCCGGGCCGAGACGTTATTCAATTGGTCTCCTTATCCTCTCCGCCTCCTCCTTCATTTTCATGACGGTGGAGGCGAAGTCGAGCCAGGACGACCAGTTCTCCGTGTTCTCGAGCATACTGCTCACCATCATTTCTGGCGTAACCGAGTGCCGTCGCAGAGCTCGTGAGAGCTTGCAGCGTTCCTCGATCCACGCCGGGCAATGGAATGCGGTATGCTCGGCGTCGTCCAGACTGGAATCGCAATGGTGACAGGCCGTCGAGTTCTCCTTTCCGATCCTGTGAAGGTACGAAGAGAAGGACCTGTAGCCGGATAGGAGTTGGGTGAGATGGTAGCTTAGCTCGCCGTGTGCTCTGCCACACCACGTCCTCAGATCGCCGATGAGTCTGTGCGTCCACCTGCCCTTCTGCGAGTCGTCCCATCGCTTTTGCCAGTCCTCATATCTGACGGCTCACGCGTCAGATCTGCTGGCTCCGTCGTAAACGGCCCGCCTCTCCTCGGCTAGAAGGTCGATCGACGAGATCGCCGCAATGACGAGGACGGCGTCTTCGGACACAGTTCTGTACGCAGTCGCGACCCGAAGGGCGCTTCTGCGCTGAACTTGTGCCATTGTGCGCCTGGTCCTCTGCACCGACAGAGCCCCCGCCCACACCGGAGCGGCGTAGAGCATAGTGGAGTGCACCACCGAATTCAGCAGCACCCTCCGCCTATACCTCGGCCCCCCGATGTTTGACATCAGCCCCGCCAACTGCTCTGTCACTACGGCCGCCTTTGCGGATGCCTTCCAGACGTGTTCGGCGAAGGTAAGCTTACGGTCTAGGTGAACGCCCAGATACCGAAGCGAGGGTGCGAACGACACCCTGTGTCCCTCCACCGTCAGCGCCGGAGGCTCCATCTTCCTTCTTCTCTAGAAGAGTACGGCCTCGGTCTTGTGAGGCGCCAGTCTGAGTACCACAACTCGGAAGTGCAGCTCGGAAGTGCTCGGAAGTGGCGACGTCGTCCGCAAAGGCAACTATTTCTGCCCCCGCGGGGAGATCCACCCTGAGGAGGCCGTCATACATGATGTTCCACAAAGCTGACCCGAGGATCGAACCCTGCGGAACACCCGCCTCCACTGCTCTGGTGTGAGTCACTCCGAGCTGATCGACATACTCAAGATGCCGATCGCTCAGGTAACTCGCCAGTAATTTGACGATAGCGCCGGGCGCCCGGACTCCTCCGCTCAGCGCTTTGAGAATTAAATCCCATCGCGCCGAGTTGAAAGCGTTCCGGACGTCAAGCGCCACCATCGCAACACTATGGCTCACTTTGACAGATCCCTCCCAAGCCGTCCGTATTTTTGAGACGACCCGGGAGATTGCGTCGATCGTGGATCTGCCGCGGCGGAAGCCATACTGGCTGTCGGCCAATCCGGTCAGCGGGTGCTCGATGCAAGACTGGAGTCTGTTTAATATCAGACGCTCCAGTAGCTTGCCCACCCCGCTGATCATGCAGAGCGGTCTGTACGCGGGCGGACCGGAGACCGATCCTCCGCCTTTCGGCATGAGAACCAGCCTCTGTCTCTTCCACGACCGCCCAAACACTCCCTGTTTCAGGCACGGATTGAACGTGTCCAAGAGCAGCTCCGGGTATTTCTCGGCTACGACGCGCAGCACCGCGTTAGGTACTCCGTCAGGACCGGGAGTCTTATCCCCCCCAGGCGGGTCACTGCCAACGCCAATTCGGCCCTTGTGAAGGGCTCGGGCTTGTCTTCCGAGCAGTCGGTATCGACACCGTCGAACGCCACCGCCTCTCCGGCCCGCGAATCGCCTCCATGGCGAGCGCCCCCGAGAGGCGCGGGGAACAGGCCGTCGACGACCGTCCGCAGATTCGACGGATCAGCCAGAAACTGGTCGAGGACTCGCCCCCTGATCTTGTTACGGACCAGTTTGTAGGGGAGTCCCCATGGGTCGATGTCGATCGTCTCGCACAGCTCGCGCCAGCATCTCTCCTTCGAGGCCTTGATGGCCTTTCGAAGGGCTCGTCGAGCGTCCCGGTAGTCCTCATGCGCGCTTTCCTCATTCAGTCGTGCTTGTGCATACCTGCAGCTTCGCAGACACGCGCTCCGAAGCGCGGCTATCTCTTCGCTCCACCAGTACACCTGGCGGCGACCACATCCAGCCGCTCTTCTGGGCATGGATGCGTCGCACGCCCTGCGGATTATCGCACCGGTGGAGGAAACGACGGTCTCTGCGTGCACAAGCTCATTCATACTTTTTACTCTTTCGCTACTGGCACTTACCAGATCCGCTTCGAGAGTTACGCAAAAAGCTTCGACGTCTAGTCTGCGAGTGGACCACCCGGCCACCGAAGTGGCCGGCTTTTTGATGCCACTCACTACGTCGAAGCCGATGTATTGGTGGTCGCTGTGCGAGTAGATCTCCAGGACCCTCCAGTCTCTGATCTTGCCGATCGTGGTCTCATCGGCGAACGTGACGTCAACGACCGATCCGCCCGCACCCCTGCGGCAGGTCAAGCTCAAGCCTCTGTTGGCGACCCGCAGCCGGAGATGAGCGACGGCGTCTGACAGCATCGTCCCTCTGCGATCGGTCAGAGCCGAACCCCACTCGACTGCCTTGGCGTTGAAGTCACCCGCCAAAATGACAGGGCGGCTCGTATCTACAAATAACACCAGGCCGCCCAGCGCCATCTCAAATTCCTCGAGTGAGGAGTTGGGCGAGAAGTAACACCTGTATAGCCTGATTCCGCCCAGCTCGACCCACACGCAGCCGTCCGATGTGCCGGCCGACGCTCCGGTAACTCGGTGCCGCCGCGAAGCCACGAAGATGGCAGCCCGCGACGACCTGTCCGAGTACCAGTTGGACGCGGTGTTTCTGTATAATTCAGAAATTATCACCGCGTCCGCGTTCAGCTCGGCGGCTATCCGGAACATGAGACCCTGGGCGACCCTGCAGTTGTTGAGATTAATTTGAAGGATCCTCAGCGACATTTCTGGAGGATCCTTCTTTGCGCTTTTTGAAATGAGGGGCACACTCGGCTGCCTCCCCCGTGCTGCGACGACAACCCCTCGTCAGCACAAGTCGGACAATGCGCGTGATTTTTGCAGTCACGCAAAAATCACGCACCGCAGTTGAGGCATCAGGCGCTGCGGTCGGGGCCCGAACACCGCATCGCATTGTGGCTGAAGCCCAAGCAACGGTAGCAGCGCTGAATGCGCACCCGCTCCCGCAGCCTGCAAGACATCAATCCTATTTTTATTGAGCCCTGTTTAAGAAGTCGTTGGACCTGCGGATTATATGGCACTCGGATCAGTAGACTCCGAGTGCCCGAGTGCTGGAGGCGTGCACTTAGAAATTCGAGCTTGTTGTCCTCGCCCATATACAACAGGAGCGCCGCCCTGACGCCGTCCTCTGTGATGCCCTCGTCAAGGTTATACACCAAGACGTCTTTGGTGGGCATGAGGACTCTCAGGCAGGCTTTGTCTCCCGCCGCCACCCTAATTCTTTCCTGAATGACATTCAGGGCCCCTGTTTTTTTAGGGCGGAACACCAGTTCATTTTTGGCGTTCCGCCTCACTATGAGGGGAGGCAGTGGCGCTTCCTTGTCGAGGACATGCATTTTACGCAATACCCCGGCATAGGAGAGCGGCTTATCCCCCTCTGGCATTAGTGTAAGCACCACGCTACCCGGTGGGTACTTGTGGCGCGGTGCCTTCGTAGTGGGCAGATCCGCTCCCTGGAGGGATCTGCTGGGCTTTGGAATAGGATATGGGCGAGGAGGTGAATGAGAGTTGAGAGGGGAGGGGGGGAGAGCAGGCAGTCTCTGATCCGATTGCTCGGGACCTATTCTGAGATCGCCTTTCTTCTTCCTCCTTGTCACCATCCGGAAACGGTCCGACTCAGCAGCCGCGGTAAAATTTTTGGCCGCACTCAGCGGCGACGAGGGGGATAAAGCACAGCCATTCGGGTGAGAAACCGGTGGGTGAGGAGAGCTCCTTGAAAGTAAGAGCGGGCTCACAGGATCAATTCCTCATGCCTCAATGCCTCAAGTTGGGCCAGAACGAGTGAAATTTCCCCTACTTCGTTTTTGATCCTATTGTGGGTGTTTTTTCCCCTCTTCGTTTTAAAGAAGGTGACTAGCCCACTAGCTAGCACCTTAATCCTTTCCAGGGCTTCGCCCAGGGAAGGTGAGGGTCGACGGCACAAAGAGACACGTCCCGATAGAGGGGTCGGGGAGGACATCATTTAAAAGTGAACAATTGAAGTAATTAAAAAAAAAATGAATAATTGAATTATATTGAAAAGTGGAAAAACGAACAAATATAGAAAAATGAAGAAAAATTGTTAAAGTGGAAAATGGGAAAAGTGGAAAAGTTAGCAGGGGGCGAAGCCCTAGCAGGGGCGCTCCACCCTCACGACAAACCTAGGAACCCCTGAGGGGGCACAGTCACCATAGCAGGCGCCCAGACACCAGTCCGGCCACACACAAAGCAGGGTCTGAAGGGGCGCAGGCGCCTAACAGGCGCTCCGCGTTAGAATGGGGAGCGCAGTCTTCAGAAATGCGCTCCGCTTGGATGGGGGCGCGATCGCTTCGCGTGTACAAAGCAAACTCTATTAACCTCGCAACGGGGCGACGCGAACCATGCGCTCCGCTCGACGGCACGAACGCAACCCCGCCCACAGACCTTCTCCGCCGGGATCTTGCCACGCCCCCTTCTCCGGGATTAGGCCACGCCTCCAGCTTCCTGGACTGGAAAAATCGGGAGAACTGTCCATTTTCTGGATTCTCGGTATTAGGATCGCAGCAACGAGCGGCGGTACAGTTACGTCACAGCCGGACCTCTCTTACTTCGAGATACCACCTCTCATTCCATCCGACTCGCTCCGCCCACAGACCATCTCCGCCGGGATCTTGCCACGCCCACAGACCATCTCTGTCGGGATCTTGCCACGCCCACTTCTCCGGGATTAGGCCACATTTTCATCACGAAAATTATGTAATCTTTTTTTTAAGCTAACAGAACAAAAAGTTTTGTATATTTGCATAATATTCTCTGAAATTCTCTTTTACTTTTTTGCTGATCTCTTATCCATACGGTTTTTAGCTTGTTTAACATTTTGCAATATTAATTATGACATGACTACTCTACACTAAATTTTAGAAAGGTATTTTTCAAATTAAAATCAGTATTAAATTGCATCCTGTAAGTCTACTTGAAATATTATTGGTTATTTTCTATCGTTTCTTTACATATTAACTTACGTTTTAGACAGGTCTTAAATATTTTGTATCGCATGTGAGATCAATTTTAAAATTAATACTAAATGAATTTCATACAATTTTAATAAAACAATTACTATTTTTGACATTTAGAACATATATTTATTTATTGACAATAATTTATAATGTAATGATTTGAATATGAAAACATGTTATAAAATCACATACTGCAAAAAAAAATCAAGAAAAATAATAGATAAATTTAATATAAAATGAAAAACTCTAAACGATAAAAAAAATAATATCAAATATCAAATGTGATATTATTTTAAAAAATAATATCAATTATCAAAAATGTGCACAATGGAACCAAACGTTCGAAACTGTCGCATTAAAAATAAAAATATCAAGATATCATTTATATCGTTCGTGAAACCATAATGAAGCAAATAAATTTATTTATAAATTTATTTTACGATATTTGAAGTATTCATATTAAATAGGAATATTTTGAATTTTAAAAAGCTTTACTTATGAATGATACTATATCATCTGCTATATTATTATTGAATATTTAATTAAAATTTATTTGTTAATATAATTATATATGTAATGTAAGAAAAATATCAATGTTATTTTTGTATGTTTGAGAATAAAAAATGATTACAAATCAATTCGACAATATTTAGACGATAAAACGAAAATCTCAAAGTAAAATATAAAAAAAAAAAAAATAAATAAATAAAAAATAATACTTTCGTCGAAAATTGCGAACCTTTCGAGTACCGTTCGACACGTAACACGAAAACAATACAGTAATTTCGAGTGCCTTCGACAAAATATCTCTAAATTTTCATTTTATTTTTATTTAGCCGTCGGCATTGATTGCATTTTTTCCGAAACGTTAAACAATAGATTTTCGTCCCACCCTTTATATATATATATATATATATATATATATCGTTTTATTTCCGCCGGTACAAATCTAGATATTTGTCTTGGAAACGCGAAAGAGAAAACTACCGAAAAAAAAAAAGTAACGATAATGAAGCCACTGTTAGTACTCATAAGGGGAGGGAATTTTCTTTGGAAAATTTCAATTTTTCATATATCGGTTTAGATAGCATACGCACACATTCTCATTTTTACACACACACACACATATATATATATATATATATATATATATATATATATATATATATATCGTTATATACGTGTCTCTTTATATCAGTTTCCACTTCCCTCCTAAGGAAAAATAATGTGATGTACATATTTAAACGGTTCCGCAACGGTTTACCACCCCTGCATGCGTTATATTGGTCGCTTCTGGTAGGGGTTGAAACGCGTATAAGGGATGAGAGGGACAGAGGGGAATTTCTTTATGTTCGCGTTGAACAATTTATGGTCTGTGAATCGAGATATGAATTACTAAACAATTTTACAATTCTCCAATGAAGTCGATACACATTCGGGAAGATTCCTGCGAAATATTCACATATACAAAACAATATATAATAATTTATATTTTATCATTTTCGATATATATATATATATATATATATATATATAATCATAAATTAAATTGAATTTATTAAAATATACAACATTTTTAATAATTTATAATAAAAGACAATATTTTGATTTATTATAAATTTAATTAAATATGTAAAAAAGAACATAGATAATATATAATAATATTCTGTATGCAAAATACGATACAAGATCAAAGTAAAACAGGATTATAAAATAGAAAGTTAGCGTAGAGTACAGGAAATATTCCTACTTTACCACATTATATTTACATGTGCTACAATGTTTCAGAGAATTTTCATACTTTATACGAATAAAGATATACCATATAAATACGTGAAAAAAATATATAAAGTATTTTATATGTAAATATTGATTCATAAAAAAAATATAATGGTTTAAAAAAAGGGATGATATTTCCATAATTTAATTGTGCTTCTAGAGAAATTCTATATATTTACATTAAAATTTCATTAGTAAAACGTGTCTTTCGTTTATGATATTTAATAATATGATATATATATATATATATATATATATATATATATATATATATATATAATATAAAACTGTACGGCGTTAATACAATATTCGTTTTCATTAAAAACACAAAGTAAAAGCTAACGGGGGCAAAAGTTGCATTTCGTGTTGCTCAAGCTGCTGCACGTTAAAAGCACCTACGATTCAATTAGTGAATATTAAAATTTTTGACGATAGTTAAAAAATAGAAGAAGAAAAAAAAAACGATATCTTTGTGCAATTTGATACGATGAATCTTTTATGAGGCACTTTATATTATCGACATATTAAAAGCATGAAAATTCAGTGAAAAAAATATCAACATATAATAATAATCCTTATTGTGAATATTAAGCTTATATTTTTAAATCGATATATATCATATTAATTGAAAATATTCTGTAAATCTGCAGTCTAATAAATATGATGGAAAATATCTGTAATAAAAATAATCATTCGATAAGATGAAAATTAAAGATTTATACTGTATATTGAATAGTGTGTTTTAATTTTTTTTTTTTTTTTGAATCAAATTGAGTAAGTTGCGAATTCAATCTAGTTGATTTTAACCAGAAAATCATTTATCTTAGTAAATGGAAAAACTTATATTTGGAATGGGAAAGTGTCTTCTCTTTAAATGTATATATATATATATATATATTTTTACCTTTTTCGGCGATAAATTACGACGCGTCGTATCTCGGGACCGTTCTCGTTCACACTTTTCAAAATCCGATATAATATAATGTTCGAGTTTCGGGAACGCGGAGCTGAATCTAAATTAACGTTTTAACGTTTTTGAATCTTCGTACTATCGAATTTTCCGGTCGACGTTGAAAATATAACGCTTACAACTCCGCTCTAGAAATCGACCGTTTTCCATGATTCTGCGATCGGAGGTTTCTATGTCTCATTTAATATTATTATTTGTGAAAATTATTATATTATAAAATTTGTTAAATATATTGTCGATTGTATTTTTATTATTGTTAATCTGAAAAGTTATTGATTTACAAATTGTGATGATAGAAAAATTTTCAATAATGATATCAAATAATTTATGTTATATAAATATATTAATACCATCATGCTTAAAAAATAAAACAAATTTTTAATTTTATCGCGATAAAGAAATTGGTACTAGTTTTTCGTTAAGAAAATTCGATCTATATCGTTATATAACCATCATATTCGACTAATTTAGTACCGTATGACATTTGACTATTTCAAAAATTCAAAAGATCATCTCAGGATAATTAATCGTTTTGAAACGATTGAAGAAATACTGAAAATTTATCGGATGCACTTTCAGAATTGTAAAAAATCAAACACAAAGCAAATAGTGGTTCATATTTTGACATAGAATTTTTCACAGATTTATTATAATGATAATAAAAATTATATAATAATAAAAATTCGCTTTATATAAATATATATATACAATTTATTATATAATATATAAAATTTATATTATATTGAATGACAAATTATTGATATTCTATTATATTCGTAATATTTTACTATATTGAAATAAATAGTGTTACAATGCCGATATACTTTTATAGGAAAAGCGTATAAAATGCATTAGGCTATTGAATATTGGCATTTTGATATATTGCTATTTACTTTCTATAGAAGTTAAAGTAAATGCACGTTCTAAAATGAGCCCGTTAACAACATATTCGTTATATACACTTTTATCAATATATATATATATATATATATATATATATATATATATATATATATATATATATATATAAGTCGATTTACTTGCGGTGAGTCTGCGGTTTCTTTCTCATATATATATATATATATATATATATATATATATATATATATATATATATATATATGAGAAAAAAAAACTATAATACAATGCGGCTAAAAGTATTGAGATTTTTCCGCGTCAATGGAATTTTCCTCGCACATCATAGTCGGGATTTGCATTTGAATGACGGGACCACGGATCGAGTTGATTTTGCACGGTTTTCCCGGTTCGGGAAAAACGAAAAAAAAAAACCTCCGCGGATAATCCGAAATCGGGATTACTCATGGGGAAAAACGGTGAAAAGCGCACGCGATAGAAAAGGATGAAAAAGAAAGAAGAATAGAGAGAGAGAGAGAGAGAGACAGAAAGTTGGTAAAGATCAACGCGGAACCCCCGCAGCTCGATTGGCCCGTTGAAAAGGAGGTCGAAAAAGTGCCGGGATTTTATTTCAATTTCGAAAACCTCGACAGCCTTACTACTACTAGGCGAGTCTAGGTATTCACTATTCGCGGAAAAGAACGAATAATAAAATAACAGAAAAAAAATAGTCACAATAAGGCGTATATTATGAATATATATATATATATATATATATATATATATATATATATATATATATATATATATATATATTTATGTATGAATGGTTAAGTTCTATTAGTCGTTTAGGGTTGATCAGGTCGCAAACGTTAAAATTCGCTTTATCGTTATATAATATTATTTAATTAATTATATATAATGATTAATCACATTTAACACTTTAGTTTCAATACCTTTTAGACGCATCGGATACATTTTTTACAATTTATATATTATTGCTAAATTTTCAAATTTATATATTTTGAAACGTATCTTTGTAATTAAGTTCGATTTTTCGATATATATATATATATATATATATATATATATATATATATATATATTTGTTTTACTAAAATTTAAAATTAACATAAACTCTAAAATATAACGTATAATAATTTTAACTATTAATTTTATTTTATGCAATCGTTTAATTACGAATATTATTATTTTATATACTCTATTTCGCAGAAAAATAATTTTTGCTAAAAGATTAAATATGAGATGATATATATTTTGAATTGTGAAATCATTTTAAAAATTATATCATCTTATAAGTAATTATTAAATTGAATTTTGTTAAAAATATATATATAATTTCATTTCTATTTATTAATAATATTATATATTTATAAAAATCTTCGTTATTCGAATTTTATTGATCACCTATGAAATTTGGTTGTTGATTCTTTAAACTTGTAAATAAAAGATTGAATTAAAACTAATTAATATTATATATATATATATATATATATATATATAATTATTCACTTCATTTACATACCGTTCCATATAAAAATAAATAAGATAGAAAGAATATATATTATTATTATTAATCGAAAGCTCATAGATTTCTTATGAAAGCTCGAAAAATCGACGACGGATAGAAATGCGAATAGTGTGAATGTAAGCAAAAAACTCCATCAAAAGCCGAAGAAGAGTCTCAAACACGAACTCGTAGAATGTAATAAGCCGATCCTGAAAAGTTGGCGGCGATGGGGGGGGCCAATGAAAACGGTGGGGAGGGGCGCAGACTCCACTCGAGGGTTTGCGCCCCCTTCTCAGCGTTTCCCGAGCTTTTCTAATTCACCTTGCCGTTCGCCTCTGTGCTAGTGCTCTTTTTTTTTTCTCCCCCCCCCTTCTTTTTACTTCCTTTTTGCACTATTGAGATTCGGATCACATTTGATTCGAAGCCTCTCAGGAGCCTCTTCTAGTTCGTCGATTTTCTCACCTCGACGGATCCGCGAGACGGCTATCATTATTGTATTATTGCGGTATAGATAGAGTATAAATTGCATTTTATTTAAATAATATATATATATGTATATATATACATATATATATATATATATATATATATATATATATATATATATATTTATATATATATATATTTATATATATATATATATATATATATATATATATATATATATATATATATATATATATATATATATATATATATATATATATACGGTATATATATAAACAATTTTTATTCAATAAAATTAAAAAATAATTCCTTTTTGATATTTTTATAATAAAAAAATGTACGTAATTTTATTTCGTGTTGTTCAAATTTTATATAAAAAAAAACGTATAAAGAAGTATTTGATATATTGAAAGAAAATCAATCGCAATTTTATTATAAAATCAAATCATTTTATTCAATTTAGTTTATATTATTTTCGAAATTTAATAAAAAAAATAAATCATTTTTTTTAAGATTATTTCCTAAATAAATTAAAATTAATATAAATAATTATTTCATATATTTTTACATTATTTTTTTCATACTAAACAAATTTTTAATTATCTTATCAAGAAGATTTTTTTTGTAAAATATTATTATAATATATTTTTTTTATGTGAAATTGATATTAATATATACCATAAATAATATACCTTTTCAAAATTATAACCGATTAAACTTATTATTGATATTTATAAACGTTGTTTGTAAAAAAAAAAATCGATGACTAATAAAGAAAACTTGTTGATAATAATTGTAAAAAGAAATAATTAAAACAATAATATTAATTTTCAATAATGAAATAGTTAATAAAAATACTATTTTTATTATATATATATATATATCCGTCAAAAAACGATCGTTTAAAATGCGTAAAAATGAAAAAAAAAACGATACAAACTTTCAAACTACGGCGTCGCCATTTTGAGCGCGCTTTTTTTTTCTTTTCGCCGTTACGGCATTTTTCAAACGCATAAAAAAAGTTTTTTCGACTTTGGAAATGATTCGACCCGTCTTAAAACGGAACAACAATACTAAACACAACCCGCCCTAAGTATCGCCGTTTTTTTTTAAAGGGCGGCGCGACTAGAATCGAACCGCCCGCGTCTAGGAAATCTTTTTTCACCTTCATTTTTACTTATTTTCATTATACTTTCTTCTTAGGTGAGACATATAAACCGTAGGAAAAAAAAAAATATATATATATATATATATATATATATATAAAATACATAAAAACACACGCGTTCTGATTTTGCAAACGCGTCCAAATCGAGACCTGCGTACTTCCGGTACACCCTTCATCCCCCATTTCTTACCCTCCAGATGGACCCCTACCATTTTCTCAAATTCCCACAATGTGATGAGGAAAAACCCTTGCATTCGCATCACGTACAATCGTGGACATATTATGGAAAATCGTATTTATTCGTATATTCGTCCGATCGTCGCACAAGAATTCAGAGTATATCCATATATACGCATTATATATATATATATATATATATATATATATATATATATATATATATATAACGTAAAAAATATCGAAAGCTTCCCCCCCCCTCCGCCGATTGCCAAACCATATATCAAATATTATTTCAAAAATAATGTTATTATAAAGTCACTTCATATATGTGAAAATAAATATTATGAAAAATATATTTATAATATTATTTATTGGTTTTATAATAAATAAATATCATTGTTTATCATTTTTTTAAATTTCAATCAATATTTAAAAATTAAACAATAATTTAGATTTATTTTTAAATAATATATTTTTTTTCATAAAATTTATTTTTTATTATATTATAAATATACATAATATTTTAAAATTAATGATAATGATATTCAAAGATAAAATAGTAACAAATATTATTCTAATGTGTGTTATTAATTAAATATATCTGAAATATTAATTGAATACGATTTAAAAAAAAATAGGTTTATTATTTTATTTTAATGTTAAAATTGTTTTGATATTATATACAATAAAAAATATTGTATATTTATATTATAAACGATGTTTGTTATTCTGAATTCTTATTTCGCATTGACAACATAAATCACAAAAAAAATATAAAGCGAAATAAAAATCATTTACGTTTCACATAATTTGAATGAAAAAAAAATTATATATATATATATATATATATATATTAAATGAAATTTAACTATAATATTTTTTAACGAATTTTTTTGGACAAAACTAATATCGTTTTTCAAACATAATTTTATAAAGATATTTTAAATAAAAATAATTTTCTTTCGAATTTCACTTTTAATATGCGGCTCATTGAATTTTTTTTATACGATCCATTGAATATATTTTTACAATTTATCAAATAAGAGACATTATATTAAAATTATTATTATCTCATATTTAAAATATATATTTTTCTTAATATTCAGAATATTCGATATTCGTATACAAAAATAAAAAAAAAAAAAATTTTTTTTGGACGATTATTCTATCGAATCTCGCGCGCGCTTAAAAGCTCAGCAATAATTACAAGACATTAATAAATTTACGTTTGCCGGTCTGTCAAAGTTCAGTGATTCTCGTTTATTGCATTCTTGCGGAAAGCCTCCGATAATAGAGCCTTCGTCGCGTTTATCATTTACGCTTCGAAATTAATTCTGGTCGGTGAAACGGCTAAAACGCAAAACGCGTTTAATCTATTTTCTAAATACGACACAGAATTATTCATTCGGTTCCCAGACACACTTTTGACTCGCAAAGAGACAAAACGGCATACAAAACGAAATATCTATTACTAAAAGGTCTCTTTTATACAATGAAATTTTCATTTATTATATTTTTATTATTATTATTATTATGTTGAAATATAGTTTTCATCATCAGCACATTTCTGATCGAACGCTTCGCGATAATACGGTTCGAAATAATGTTTTCAAATATATATATATATATATATATATATATATATATATATATATATATATATATATATATATAGATATTTAATATTTGCTGAGTGTACTAAATACGAAATGAAAAGCCATTACACAGGCTTTCAGGGATAGTTTCTCTTGAGATTTTCCAGTTACTGATCTTTTATTCTATGTCTTATACTTTTGATATATAATTTACAGTCAGTTTAAAAATATTCAATTCGAAATATAGAAATAAATCTTTATATTTTCACTAATAATAAAAATCAATTTTTTTTTTATGTATTACAATAATTAAAATTTCAATTATTTTTATAATAATATATGAAAATATTTTTTTTAAATATTTTACCTTAAAAAAATCTCGTATATATTTAATAGTATTTTAGCGAATGCTTTAATCCGTAGTACATAAAATGTCTGGCAAACTGACAAAAATATAAAGCGAATATATTCGGTTAACCGGTAATTGACTTCGAAATTTTTCCATTATTCTCAGACATGGTAAAAAAATATTTTTTTTTTAAATAAAAATAAAATCAATAGTGTTTACTATGCGATTCAAATATTTTATTTTATATAAAATGAAAAATAACTATTTTTATATGATTTAATTTAACAATAAATTATATTAATTAGTATTAGATTGCGTGCTAAATTTTAAAAATATATTTATCACGATTTTTTTTATTATAAAAATATTTTTAATTTTAATACTTCTATACGTATTATTCGTCATATATCTATATATATATATATATATAATATTTTTATTTTAAAAATATTTAAATTTTTTTATTAAATTAATAGATTTTAAAAATTAGATAAGCGACAAGTAGCCAATAGAGTCATATCGAACGATTTGACACGAAATAGAGAGAAAGAGAGAGAGATAGAGAGTTTGAGAAGGAAAAACAGCAACCGGAGCGTAATTATCAAATTTTCACGGACGACAAGAAAATAATAGAATTTTTCTCGAAGCGAAAAAAAAAATTAGAAAATAATGCAAACTGGAAAAACGGAGCTGCGGCAAGGAAAAAAGAAAAACAACAACAACAACAACAAGAAAAAAAGAAAAATAAGCGAGCACCAACACAAAATCAGGTGAGTAAACGGCTAACCATAAAGAGGCACCATTACGCGACGAGGCTAGATCGCGGCGCAAGATAGTATGCTTCGTTCACAAAGAAAATGGGATAGGAATGAGATGAGGGGTGATAGGGCGAGGGGGGGGGCAGGAATGAAAATCGCGACAAACACCCCCCCCCCATACCCTCGATGCCTCTCCCCCGGAAAAAACTCCCTGTAAATTTTCACAGAAACCCCTTTTGTAAATTTTACACCTCTCGCCGCCCCCCCGCCCCCCTTCCGATTCGAAAACATCCCCCCCACGGTAATCCCCGCAAAGGGTTTTTATGTAAATGCACAAAATGTTTCGGAAGGGGGGGGGGATGAACGTAGATGGAAAAGGGGTACGAAAACAGTGCGAAACAGGGACAACGAGTACTCCAATTTTATAATACTGTAGGCGTGGACTTCTCGGCTTAAAATCGGTTAAAATCGCCCGAATATTATTATTATTATTATTATTTTATAGAAACCCTTCCCCCCCCCCGATATTTTTGTCTACGCTTTGCGATATTTAAAATGTTCGACTTGCGATGTCGTCGAATATTTATTTTAGGTCACCTTGCGTTTTGACTTTCGTTTCGTTCGAAGGTCGCGGTTAATTAAACTAAAAACATTCATAATTATATTTACGAGCTACTCGTCGGAAAAATATTAAATAAATATTCATCGGGGTCTTGTGATAATAATAATAATGAAAAGAATAAAATATAATAAATTCCAAAAACAACAATGTTTTCAAACTCAAAACTATTTCATATTTATTTCAAACATTTATAAAACACTACGATTTTATTAATATATTTATACAATAAATTTAATCATTTATATATATATATATATATATATATATATATATATATATATTCTAAAAATAAAAGAAAATTTTAATATTTAATATTGATAAAAACTATTATCATTTTAATATAAATTTATCATTACATTTATAAATGCTACTTTATTTATTTGATATTAAACGATCTTTACAACACAAAATATATATCCTTACAATGCCGAAGTTCATCTTATTTAATATACTCGTAAAAATATGAAATAATTACATCAAATATTCTCATAAAAATATTCGTATAAAATAAAATATTATATAATACGTTGTTTTATATGCGATCATCGCTGTTAAAACGTTGACAAGCCCTGTATTGAAATATTGTACAATATTTAAATAAAGTTCGTCCAACATTTTCACAGTATATTGTGTTTTCGCAGAGAATTTAACGCGTTTGAATAATAAACTGTGAAACTTCAGCAAATAGTCCGGTCGCGCGTGAAATGATAACTCCCCTACCGAAAGTGGACGTTTAAATTAAGGACACGAGGGTTGAAACACTTCATTTTTTTTATCCTTCACAATCGGTTAATACCGAATGGCTATATACTGTTACGAGTCGCATTTTGAAAGTATACAATTAAACCGACATCCCTTTTTTTTTTTGTTTTCAAATGCATTTTATATGAAATTGCTATATAAACTATCGTTAAAATATATTTTTAATTAAAAAAATAAATAAACAGATCATTTCAATTATTTATTTAAATTAATATATATATATATATATATATATATATATACATGAAATATATAAAAATAATGTCATAATATTATGACGTTAAAATTTTGTTGAATAAAGCAACAAACAGTAATGAAATTGATCACTGACCTAGTTTCACATCAGCAGAAATTCAATATTTTTTTCATTAATACACACACATATATATATATATATATGTTGAAAAAAATATATAGATAGTTATTCTTCATAATTCCTTTAATTTCTCGTCAAAATATCAAACGTGAAAGGCGTACGTAATGATTACGTTTTAATTAATGGCATTAATTAGGAAATGAAATGTTAACCCGCCGATATGTGACCTTTGAATTTCCGTTATTTGATCATCGAATTCATTACGTAGACATAATTTAATTTGTATGATAATTGTTCCATCTCAAATATATATATATATATATATATATATATATATATATATATATACTATTAATATAATAATAATGTGTGCGACGTGACGAAATGTCGATATTAAAATAATAAATATTGATCAAATGAAGGGATGAATATTTGCTAATAGTAAACGTTTAAGGATTAATATCTTTTATATATAAATATTGAACGTATTGACCGCGTTTAAATGGTTACATCATTAATTATTATAATGATTATAGAATAGTTTCTTATATATATGGACTTGAATATTTGAATCTTCTCTATCACATAATCTGTAATCTGATTGAGATAAAAATGAAAACAAACAATTGCGACAGGATAATTCTTTTGCGGTGCGGAGGGTGAAAAAGATAAGTAAATTTACTGTCCAAAACAAAAAAAGTGATACGGAATCAATCTTCAATAACTTCATTATAACGGAAGATGGTTGGACGACACTTACAGCAAAAAGGCTGACGGTCCATTTGTCGTTGACAGGAGCAGATATTGGAAATGGTCGAAAAGACGTGCAAGAAAAATAAGAAGCGAGGTCAGTGAATACAAAAAAGAAAAAAAAAGAAAAAAAAGATAGAGAATTAGAGAGAAAGAAAGATGGATAGAAAAAAAAGAAGACGGTCGTATAGAAGCGACCGCGGTGAACGTTTCCGTTTTTATTGAATCCGTTGCCCTTTTTAAGTGATTTTCTTTTTAAACGCGTTTCGCACAGCGCGGTTTTTCGCATTGCGCGAAAATATACGGAAAATATTCAAAATCCATTTATATAATATTTGTTTTATAAAAAAAAAATAGCTTAAAATCATTTATTCATATTGATATTATATAATGTTATAAATTCTTTATTAAGAAAACCAGTTTTAACCATCTTTTTTACTATTATTTTTACTTTCAGACTACAGTTATTAATTTTATTATGGAAGACGGCATAGAAAAACTCCTGTGGGATTCATTCTTTTATTGCAATCTTTCCGACGTTTCCTTCTATTTTTCCCTTATTTTACTACATTTTCTACATCATATTTTTCCTACTTTTATTTGTCTATTAATAAATGCCATATATATTTATATGATTAAATATATATTTTATAATTAAAGATTTAATTAGAAATTAATATAATTAGTATTAGTTTAGAAATAATTTGATTATTCTAAACGTTAATAATTTTATAATATATTATATTTAATTAATCTTGCAAATGAAAAACGTAATATTTTAATTTATTAGATATAAATAATCATAATTTATATATTATATATGAAAATATACAGATTTTTATTGTTTTCTTATACGAAATAGGGTTGAAAATATTTTGAAACTAGTAATATCGTTAATTTTGTTTTTTTTTTCTAATAAAAACCAATGTTTTGTGGTTGATCGTGTTGAGTCAGAGTAATTCGATTATTTGAAAAAATAAATTGGTGACTAACTATACTATGAACGTATAGTAACTAAATTGAGACTGTTCCAGAAGGGGTATATTTATTTTAAAAACATTCTTTATATATATATATATATATATATATATATATATATATATATATATATATATATATACATATATGTTTGTGTGTGTATTTTAAAAGAATGCAATTGGCATGTTTATCGATTGGATTTAATCGAATCATACACGTCAATTTATTTTACCCCACATTGCACTAAATTATTGTATTGAATATTGCACGACATGAACATATACATATATATATTTTTATTTATTTATTTTATTTTATTTTTCATCATCGATGCAAGCTTTCAAATCAACATTACATTTATATATATATATATATATATATATATATATATATGTGTGTGTGTGTGTGTGTGTGTAAGTATATAGAAAAATAAAATTGGGAAAAATGAAGATATCTTTTATTAAAAATAAAGTTCACATACCGAGAAAAACCTTCCTTCGTATTATGCCGCCATAAAAACATTCGATATGAAATACAGGGATATAAAAAAGTTCTGGACGGCGCAAGATGAAGAAGAACCGAGTGTAGAAAAAAAAAGAAGAAGATGTAGAAGAAGAAGAAAAGAAAAAAGAAAAGAAGAAGCTCGGAGGGAACTTTTCAAAGGGAATTGAATGAAAATGAATTTTTTTTTATATATTGCGATCGACTGTTGTGTTTTAAAAAAGCTTTGATATCGCTCGTTTTGATATTTTTACACTGTATTAAAAATTCGATTATTTAATTATTTTTTTTTAAATTATTTATTTGATTATTTAATTATTTAATTATTTTTAACAATTTGTATTTTTTTCAGTTTATATTTCGATTTAAGATATATTTGTATATCAACAATAGCCAAAAAATATTATAATAATATAGAATTTCAATATTTCAATATTGAATATATTATCCAATATAAAGTTAAGAAAAAATATTTAATATATAATTTAATATATTTTTAAATTAAAATTTTGTACTAAAAAAATAATAAAAATTAATATGTGATATATAATTCATTTCGACGTAATTAAATTATATTTTCATATATATATATATATATATATATATATATATATATATATATATATATATTATAATAAAAGTTTAAAATTACGTCGTCGACTAGAAAACCTACATAGAAAGTAAACATATATTTTCAATTTGCTAATTGTTTTTCTTTGAGAAATATATATTCGTTTAACGATATTATTTTAAAATACTGTAAATTCGATTTTTAATTTCAAAATATGAAATATATATATATATTACAAATTAAATATAAAATATAATCATTAAATTAATTATTTACAGTACGAAAAATACTTTTTTTTATTTACTTTACAAATACAAATCGAGTAATTCATAGATTATTTAGTATGTAAAATTATTATGTGAAATTATTGATACATTGTTTTATCATGAAAATATAAAATAAAAATTATCGATGATATTGATTTTGATTTATAATTGTATGTGAATAGAATAAAATGGGAAAATTTAAAATATAATATAGAACGATAAAGATTATCTATTACAACATAGAGCAACTGCGAAGCATATTAATGCGTTAAAACGATTCTTAGTGCACTATAAAACTTTATATATTGCACAGTGGCCACTTCGGTTAATATCACTTTATAGTGAAATAATGTTGTAAAATTTAATTTAAGTCTTACAATTATTGTACTTGCAATAATTGCATTTCGAGTCACGTATTCGCTGAAAATTCATATACAGCGAGAATTCTCACGCGATACGTTTTAAACGAGCAAACTTTTCCAACCAAACGACATTTAACCAAATTACGTTTATATAGGTTTATATCTATGTGTGTGTGTGTGTGTGTGTGTGTGTGTGTGTGTATTTTTGCGTGTGTTTGTATATACAAATGTGAAAAATTTTAAAGAGAAACTAATATAGTAAAAGCTTTTCGTTTCTGTTAAACAGTTGTACAGGAAAATTTTGTTCAATAACGTTTTGAAATGTTTGATAAAAATATATTGATTTTATTTTTGTATTATTATAAACCATTTTTATAAAATAAATTTTATATTATATATATATATATATATATATATATATATATATATATATAATATCTAATATAAATTTTCATTAACTAGATTGTATATTAAATATCATATATTTATTAATTTTCTATTTAAACTACTGATATTTAATTATGGATAAAAATATGTTATTATTTATATATTTTGAGTATTCATAAATAAAAATATTTAATACGATAAAAACTTATCCAAATTTAAATTTGTTTAGTATGTTTTTAAATGTTCTTAAAATTCAATATTTTTTTTACAAATATCCATTAAATTAATCTCTATGAATTTCATTTAAAGTGATAAAACTTATAGTATGAAAGATTGAAATCTATAATTAAATAATATCAAAATTTATAAAGCATAAAACTTTTAAGTCTTTCTTTATTAAGATTTCATATAATACTACAATATTTATAATTAAAATGATTTGATCTAATATATAGAAATAATACTATATTTTCTGCATATCAAATAATTGAAAAAAATTAAATATAATTATATATATATATATATATATATATATATATATATATATATATTTATATTTATATATATTAACCTATTATATTGTCTATGAAAAAAAATAATAAAATAAAAATAAAAAGCTTTCGAAAAGACGCATCGAAACCGAATCGCTCGCTGCGAAATCCATTTTAATATAAGCAAAAGGATAAAAATTGCCAAAGCTCATTCAAATTTTTCTCCTTCATTCCGTTTAAACTCAATATTTATGCGGACGAAAAAGTGGAAGCCATCATTTACCCGCACGAAATCTGTTCGCCTCGCGGAAGTTTCAAGCCGACACGTTTATATATATATATATATATATATATATATATATATATATATATATATATATATATATATATGCCGCGTGATATATAAATAATGTATTTGCGATTTGCAACAGAAACTAATAAATATGAGAGTGACAAAGAGGACGAACCTTGCGATAGGAAAGTGAGGGGGGCAAAAAGTAAAAAAAAGAGATTCCCAGAGATGAAAGAGAGAAAATGAGAGAGAGAGAGAGAGGGGGGGGTGAGGGATCGGTGGAAAAGAGCGGAAAAGCGTGCGAGACTTTCCGATGGGGCGGCGGAAAGCTTTACGTAGGGCGGACGAGAGAAAGGAGCGAACGCGGTTAACCCTCGTCGCGACGAAAGAAATATATGGGCGCCCTTAGCGTTTCTCGTTTCTTTTATTTCGATTAAAATCATCCTTTGATTAATGTGTTAATTATGATAGTACAGTGTGATTCGAAATATATATATATATATATATATATATATATATAATATTCTAAAAGTGATAGATAATTTTATGTTTAATATTGAATAATTGATCAATGTATAAATTTATATAAAATTTTAATAAATTGTATGGAATATTTGTAATATCAATTTGAATGTAAATTTTTCAATGTATTTTTCATCATTCATTTAATTAAGAATATATAATGCATTCTACTATATATATATATATATATATATATATATATATATATATATATATAAATATAATTTTGGCGCCTTTGGGAAGTCCGTGGTAGTGTAGCATTTTTGTCAAATATTACTTTATTTTTACAATTTAATCATTAATATTCGTTACAATTCCAAATCTGGATTTTTGTCATATCAAAATTTAACTTATTACCGAATAATGTATATAAAATAATTTAATTTTACATCTATTTCTTTCGATTTTGACGATTTATGTATGATTTAAATTTAAAGTTGTATTTATATATATATATATATATATATATATACAACTTTAAATGTAATATTTTTTCTATAGTTTCAATTGATTAGAATTAATTATATTTCATTTGTTTTATATTTAAAATAATATTTGTTATATATTTTTAAATTTCGAATTCATTTCATTAAAATCTGATATATTTATAAAAAAAAAATATTAAATTAAATTTTTACTATGTACTTTTATCTATCAAACACATGCAATAGTGATATATAAAAATATAGTAATTGCGTATAAATAGACATATTTAAAAAAAAAAATCAAATATGACAATTTGAATATATCGGTCAATTATTATCAGTGTCAAAATTCGAAACCCTTCGATCGCGTCGAAGGGTTGAAAATGGAAATAAAATTTTCCAGTGTAACCGACGTCGCTAGGCCGCTGAAAAGCGTCGGCTTACATCGAACTTATATCTTTGTACGTTCGAATCTAATACCGGGTATCCGAATATGATCATTGGGTGTGTCGTTTTCTTGCCCAAAATAATATCGGCAAATAATAACGTCGTTTTTGGTAGCGGTGAAATTTTCCGAATTTTCACCACAAACGGTTTTCCGCCAATTAATGCCGGCGAACGGTGAAACGATTCTATCGTGATTCGGTCGGATGTTGGAAAATTTGAATTTTATGAGTATGATAAAGCTATATATATATATATATATATATATATATATATATATATATAATCAACAAATATTTTTAATTAAAAATAATATATATTAATAAAAATATGCGACATACTATAAATTATTACAATAGAAAAAAAAACACTGTGCGAATATAAAACAATTTCAAAATAGTCACGTATTTGTTTCAAAAAAAGCATCATCTATCGTAGTCTAACAATTCTGTATTTCAATTTCATGGTAAAATCAAAGGTATCTCACTATTGGAAGGGTAGAGAACGTTGAAATGGATAGAGTGGGCTAAAGGGTGGAAAAAAGAAGAAAAAAAAAGAAAAGAGGTAGATTTTCCATTTCCTTATTTGATTTTTTATCTCGCGCCTTGGGGATCTTTCTCGCTTTAGACTGAAGAGACTTTTGTCCAATCACAAATATACTTTATAAATATATAAATCCCTTCCGAATCAATCTCTCCTTTTCAGTTTTGAGACTGATTTATTTTTTTTAAGTTGTCTTATCGAAAAATCCATTCTCAACCATGAAATATAGTTCTTTTCTAATAGCATTTCGCTTTTTCTATATGAAAATTTACTCATTTATATCTAAAAAAAATATTTATAGATATATCATATAATATTGAATATATTTTTTAAATCAAAATTGGATTGAAAATTAGATATAAAATTTTTGAAATAAAATTACAATAATCGATTCTTTAAATAAAAACTATACCGCGTTCGATTTAATTTTTTGCATTTTAATGGAATCAAAAATAAAAGATCGTTTCCTTTCAAAGAAACTAGTTTTTCTTTTTTTTTTCCATTACGAACACTTTTAACAAGTATTGCAGAATACTTCTCTAGAATTATCGGAACAAAAATCAGTTTAATTCATATACATTTCTTTTGCAATATCTAAAACTATAATTGTAATCGTGTGAAATTAAATAATCGAGAGAGTTAATTTAAAATATTGCGAATATACTTAATAATAACAAAGATTTGAATCCGTTGAAAACAAGCTATATAATATATTTAATGTAAATTTATTTCAGACGTTATATTAAAATAAGTAACTATTTACTAGTGTGTTGTTGTTTTTAACAATGGCACACATAAATATTTTCCACGGCACGCATGACTTTGTTTGTTTTTGTTTCTAAAACCATGAGAGACGATCTCGAAAGCCCATTCACCACACGACTAGGGCTATTTTCAACGTTTTGTTTCAGAATTTATTTCTCCTCCTCCCCACCCCCCCACCCCCCTTTAAAGAGATACCATCGTTGTTTAGCAAAAGCTGTTTTCTCAGCTAGTCCGGAGCTAGATTATAAAAAAAAAGAAAAAATTAAAAAGAGAAGAAATAGCAAAGAAACTAATTATTACTTAGCTCGGATGAGAATTTTCAAAAATTCACACTAAATTACATAGCGTTTTCTATTATTATTTTTTACTAACATTCGCGACGGAAAAACTATCCTTAAATTTTTCCGAAGAAAATCCGCGAAATGTCGATTTCCTCGGTTCGAATCTTCCAGTATATTGTTTGCTTTACAAGCAATGTTAAAAATTATATATATATATATATATATATATATATATATATATATATATACAAAACTTTATAGATTATATTATATAATATAAATATTTAATTAATTCATCAATTTATAAAATTATATATACCATTTTAATTAACAGAAATGAAAATATTAATATTTTATATCAAAAATAGTTTAATATTTTTCGATTGATATTCGCATTATATATTCTGCTCAAACAGAAATTTAAAATATTTAAATTAAAAATATATATACATACATATTATATATTAATAATATTTATTTATTTATTATATGATAATATAGTATATTTGATTTTTTTTTTTTTTTGGATTAACAAAACCCCGCAGACTTTGACAAATTAAATTATATTTTATTATTATGTAATAAAATCATGCAATGAAAAAAAAATCAAATTAAATATTTGAAACGATAAAAGGTTATTTAATTAAATTTTGAACACACAACAGTTTTGCTTTTTTTAGAAAAAAATCGCAATTGTATTTAAAACGATTTCATTATGAATTCTTGTAATTTGAAACTTAGTATATTAAGAAAAATTCTATGATTTTCGACAGATTTTTTTTACAATAAAAATATTTAATTACATCAACGTTTTTTTTTATTATTTTTTATAAATGTAATAATTTACAAGTAAAAATGTTTTTTTTATAAATTATATATATACATATATATTATGTGTGTGTTTATCTATAAATATTATCTCCACTTCTATAACTTGTCTTTACTCGTCTAGTACAAAAATAATGCGGCCCACAATAAAAAAACGTTGATAATGACTATTTAAAAAAGTATATAGTATGTTCATAATATCAGTTATCACGATATTATTATTATTTTATGTATTTTCTATTATTTTTTAATATAATTATATTATATAATAACGTTGCATTAATACATTTACGTCATAATTTCTCTTGTTATTACAATTAAAATCATTTATAATTTTTCATCGAAATAATTATAAACTACAAATTATATATATAATTGATCACATGTCAATATCATTCATTTATATGTTAAATCAAGATAATTAAATCGAATGTAATAACATACTAAACAACATATTGATTATCCTGACATCCGTATATGTAAAGCGGAATCTCATTATAACTCTGATATAGTATTACTGATTTAATTCCTAATTACAAAAGATATGTATATATATATATATATATATATATATATATATATATACATATAATTTATATATATTAGAGAAAATACAATAGAGCAATGAACGAGAGAAGAATTATATTACACATGTTCTCAAATTCGATTCGGACGGCAGTTTTCAGAACAAACGTTTTAGAACAAAACGTACGAATCGCTTCCGTTATTTATTTTCCACAACGATTTATTCCAAATTCGAAAACTATTTCAAAATCTGAACACAATTTTCCAACAATTTCCTGTTTCGTTCTCGATATTTTTTCAAATTTAATCCCGTTAAATGATTTCGCATCCCGGCTTTAGGTCGTTGAAAACATTTTCGGCAGTCGGATCGCTTTAATATATATATATATATATATATATATATATATATATATATATATATATATATATATATATATATGTGTGTGTGATAAAATTTAATAAATTTTATTCACATCTAGATATGTTTAACTAGCACTGTAATTAAATGAACTATTATATTTTATATATAAAAATATATTTGATACGTTTTTTAATATATATATTAAATACAATCTCATATATTAATATTAAAATAAAGTAATATATGTTTGTTTATTATAAAATATATCATATGAACAATTTTCAATGATATTAATAATATTGTCAGATATATATATATATATATATATATATATATATATATATATATATATATATATATATATATATATATTAAAATATAATTAAAATATATTTCCGTGCGTAATGAAAAATATTATTAAATATTTTATAAAGAAAATTCAGAAAACTTCAGCTGGAAACTTGAGAACGACGTGTGGATGAAGCTTAACTTCATTGTTTATCGCAAAGATATAAAGAAGAAGATTCAATTTGTCAGTATTTTACTTATTTATTTATTTTTTTTGTTATCGTTAATATTCTTATATTTTAATATGTAATAATATAGTTGTGTTGTTTCAAGTCAATGTTATTTATTTCATTCTATTATTGATAAAATCATAGATACGTTTTAATGTCTTAAAGCATGTTGTTTTTATAGTAAAATGAATTATATATAATAAATCTAGTTAAAGAAAATATATTTATTGAAAATATGCTTATATTTTATTTAATTTATATATAATGGTGAAGATTTATTCTATTTGTGAAATACGATTTAAATGATCGATGAAATTATGATTTAAAATATAATAACAATATACCATATTAACAATATAATTCTAAGAATCTATAATAAATAATTTTATTGTCTCACATAACAGTGTTTCTCAAACTTTTTTGACGAACTCATATAGAAAAACATTTTTTTTTTAAATAAAAATACAGTTTTTTTTTCTTAATTTCATATACAAAAATTGCAAAATATTTAAATAAACAATTAAAAATTAATAATAAACTTACATTTATTTCTTTTTGAGTGTGGAGAATGATATCATTTGTCAACGCATAACAAATTCAAATTAAAAAAAATGATTTTAATTTTATTTTTAAATATATATATATATATATATATATATATATATATATGTGTGTGTGTGTGTGTATGTATGTATATATAATATTCAATGTATTTTGTTGCTTATTTTTTTAGTGCACTAAGAAAATGTGTAAAAAGAATGAGTTTCTCGATAAAAATTTTAGGGTCACTTTGGAAAAAGATGATATATACTATATACTATATATATATCAATTGAAACTTATTTTCTCTCGTGTTTATGATACAAAAAAAAAAAAATTTAATATTTCATAAAGAGGATATATTTTGAAAATTCTATAGCCAACATAAAGTATTATTGGTATATATATATATAAAAAAAAAAAAAAAATAGGCAACGCAACGCGAATTGAACGTTGTAAGTGCGATAGTTTAAAATGAATATTTGACGTGCGACTCGTCGTACAAGTTGTCGTCGGATAAATCGCACCGTTTTTACACGTACAGAATATTTGATGAATGGACATATATATATATATATATATATATATATATATATATATATATATATATATATATATATATATATATATATATATATATATATATATATATATATATATATTGCGATCGAGTGTCGGCGTACGGTACTACTCGACATTCCCATACAAAATTCCATATAAATACGCGTATAATGTGTGTGTGCGCGCGCGTGATATAATAACGATTCCCCATTAGTATTTGGGGTGCGGTGTAATAAATCACGTTCGGTGTGTGTGACGTCGGACATCGGGGCGTTAGGTGTTAGCCGTTATCGGGTCACCGGTCAGCGGTGGCGAATCGCGGGCCCGCGTTCCTCGTCCGACCCTCGCGTCCCGTCCCCCCCCCCGCGCCGCGCGTTTTCCCCTCATACACGTTTTCGGCGAACGCGCGATAACATTAAAATTAATCTTCGAACGCGTACAGCACCAGACTGAAACAGTTGGAAAGGGCGGCCGGCGAACACACGTCATCCGCGGAAGATAAACGGTCGCCGACCGCCTAAATAATATCTCTTGACCGAAACCGGGTAGCCGAGGTGGCGATGGGGGGTAGTCTAGATGGGAAGGGGATGCCAGAGTACGGGAGGGGAGGGGGGAGGAGATGCGGCTTCTTCCGCAAAATCCGGCGTCGCGACAATTAATTCACGTTCTGGGTGCGATTCCTAGTTGAATTACGTGTGTGTGTGTGTGCGAAAACGCATTGAAAATTTATAATATATATATATATATATATATATATATATATATATATATATATATTAAAAATAAATATTCAAAAAATAATAATAATAATATATAATAATCGTTAAACGAATGTTACACGTATTTCTCATTTTCAATCTAAAATATATCGACACAGATTTTTTTTTAATAAATTCATATTTTTTGAAAAATAACGATCATTCATTGCGTATATTAATAATTTTCAAATTTTAAATAAGTAACTCATTACTCGCGGTCCGCATGATTTTTGCATAAATTACTACGCGGAGTCTGCGTAAAAAAAAATAGTCTAGCGAACAGATTAAAGTAAAATTTCACAATGACTTTTGTAAGAGTATATACTGTATGCGTATGAATAAAAATTACAGTGATTCTTAACCGGTGGTAAACTACAAGTTTCATTCTTGACGACCCAATATATTTATGCAGAATTGGTAAAACTACTATCGGCAGTAATTTTCAAGCCTCTTAGCTCTATATATAAAAAAAATAATTATAGGTTTATGAATAAGCTTTTGGAATTAGCTATAAGCAATAAAAATGGGAGTGAAATTTATTATTAAAAAAATATTTTCAATATTCTAGCCAAATTTCGAATATATTTATCACCATCTTTTAAAACTTTCATATAAAAATACAACATTTATTTATTATTTTTTATATATCAAAAATTCATACATCAAATGACACACATGTGTGCCAACGGACCAACAGAACGCCACATCTAAAGACACGCATGTTTGTCAGCGGACTCTATTGAGTTAATATAATTATTAATATAGAGAAATGTAACATGGTGGTTCTCTGTTGCCATCCATATTACAGTAAAAAAGGTTTTATTAATGGATGGTTATTATTATCAATACCTGTTTAGCATTAGAGAATCTGTAACACTATTCAATATTTTTCTTAAATATTTTTTCAGTTATCATAAAAATTGACGATCAACATTGATAATATATTTAATTGTATTCTTAATATGTATCACATGTTTATTATTATATAATTTAAAATATTTTTAATTGTATTTTCTTGTACTATATATAAAAAATCAAATATAAGATTAATACTTCATTTATTAAAATTTATAATAAATGAAAATATTTAAAAAATAACTGAATATTTGTATTTTTATTCAAATATTCAATTATTCTTTATATAATATTTTCATATATTAAAAAAAATAGTGTCAAAATATATTAGAAAAATTAATTATATTTTTTGAAAATAACTATATAAATCATAATATAATTCATATAATATTAAAAAAAAATATCTTATCGTATTATTAACTCCAATATATATTTACTGGATAATAAAAATACATTTAAAAAATTGATTCTACATATTATATATATAAACGTTACCGTCAAAAAATGTGTACGTGGTGAATAATGTCCAATTATTCGCATCGTTTGATAAATGACCGTGTAAAATGTTAACTCTTATATATATATATATATATATATATATATATATATATATATATATATATATATATATATATATATAAAGAGATACTTTTCGTGTTGACCTCCAGAAATTTCAATATATATTGAACAAAATGAAAACGCTGTATGTGTGCGCGTGTGTGTGTGTGTGTGTGTGTATTTTCGACTTCATCGTGTACAATGGACCTTCATTTTTACAGCCTGAAGGGTTGTCGAATAACGGATGTAAGTCAAAACGTCGTAAATGGAATCCTCTCTATACACACAATGTTATAAAGTAAGATTCGGTCAGTGGAATCGCGTTTTGCATCATAAAATAAATGAAAGAGAATAAAATGCCAAAAATGTATAAAAATTTATTATATAGAAACATATAACTAATCTCAAAAGAAGGTGGGGGGGGAGTAAATATACATAAATAAATAAAAGAAAAACGAAATCGATAATATATATATATATATATATATATATATATATATATATATATATATATATATATATATATATATATGAAAAAGAGTCAAAAATTTATATATTTATATAAATTAATCAATTATTTTTGGCAAGAGTGCATTTATACTTTCTGGAAGATCTTTATTCTCCCAAAATTCTACTAAAATATTCCATACTTATTTATATCAAATAATTATTAATATATATATATATATATATATATATATATATATATATATATATATATATATATATATATATATGATATATACGATATGTAGATAACAAATATGTACGTAAGTGAAAATGAAAACAATTTATATTCAGACCCTTTTGAAACCTGAGTGTTTTGAAATCTCCATAATCTGATAATCCGGACATTTCATCATCCCTTCGCTGTAAATGTAATAGTTTTATGTCCCAATTTTACACTTGTCAAACTATATAAAATAACCGAAAACATATCACTTCGCGTGTAAACCGATATTTTAAACATCAAATAAATTTAATAATAATAACAATAATTAGTGTTAATAATTGGCGAATTAATGTCAAAATATTCATATTATGTTGTGTAATATATTGAAAAATTATTATTTTCTTCATTATATTGATAACGTTGTGGGGTTTTCAAGTGGTTGAACAATTTTCCGACTCGTTTCCAATTAAAATTTACATTTTAAAATTAATCTTTTTAATTAAAAATGTTTGATAAATAGTTAAATACATAATTTTTCGTTGAAAATCTATTGAAAACAACATAAATAAATATTTGAAATGAAACTTTTCTTTAAAAGCGGTATTTATTTATAATAAATGTAAATAGTATAAAAATCTTATATTTTTAATTTCTATATACAAAAGTGGTTTCTAAAATTATTTTATTATTTTATTTTATAATTTAATTACATTAATATTTTATATGAATAATATATAAAACATTTTTCAAATACTTATTAGTTTTACGTTTCCGTTTTTTTAACGCTTTAATAATTTTTCTATTAATTTTGATTTTAGAAATTCTTTTTAACAATTATTTTTCTGTATCTATATTATTTTATATAAACATATATAGAAAAATTGAACATTCAAAATAAGCTGTGAAAAATTGGCAGAAGAAAATGGAAAAACGTTCAAACAAACGATCGTTCGTTTTTTTTTTTTTGATCTTCAAACATAATTGAAAATTGAAAACAACTTTACAAAAAATGTAAATATAAATAAAAATGGACGACGTCAAAAATAAAATTAACAAAAAGAAATTATCTATACATATATATATAAGTGATATTTTAAACTATATTTTTTCAAAATATTGTAAAAATTATATTAAATATAAAACAGTACTATCAAAATATAATAAGGATTAAATGGTTAACTTGTTAAATATTTCAATGTCATTTTCTATTTTGATTTTAATTCTATTCGAACACAAATTACAATATAATGTAATAAATAAATAAACGTGCTCAATTAACAACACGTAAAACCACGAACCGGAATTAAATTTTTAATTATTATAGCTCGTTCGAAATCGATTCACAAAACAAAAAGGAAGAAAAAAAAACGAACGTGCCGTTTTAAAATGTCGTCCGACGGATGTAAATGTCCGTTAACACGTTACGTGCATCCAAAATTCGACCGAATGTATGTAAATTGCGCGAAAACAGATTTTTCGTTTATGTTTCGTCGAATGCGAAACGTGATTATAATTTTAACAATAATAGTTAATTTAGAGTTTATATTTATTAACAAATCTTGAACGAATGGTTTAAAAGGCTACCTTTATACTTTTAATATCATAAATCGTCATTAATTATTGAATAAGATGATATGATGAAATCGATGCATTGATGGTAACACACACACACACACACACACACACACACACACACACAATCGCTTTTATTATTATATGTAATATATAAATATATTAAATCCATTTTTGTGTAAATTATATATATAAAATTGACTTTATATACGTCGAAATTATCGTTTTGTGCGTTCAAAAATATAATTCGATATTGAAAAATGAATTTTAAAAATATACATATATGGTTAAAATTGATTGATAATATAATAAAAATGAAATTTATCGATGAAATTGTGAAATTGAAGGTGAATATCATATTTCATAAAAGATAATTTAAAACAAAAATTCAATATAACTATAAAAACATGTTATTTCACGGTCGATGAAATTAAATTTTAAAATTTGATTTTTATTATAAAATATTATATATAATAAAATTTTTATATACATTAATTTTATATAATTGAAAAAATAAATAAATAATTAAAAAATACATTTTATAACAAATTATATTAATACTAGGTTTTTTTTTTTTTTGCATCTTACATACCTTATATAAAAAACGTCGACTTGTTTTTCAACATAAAACAATGCATAAGATAATTTTTAACGTTTTAAACAATGAAAAAGCACGATAAAACACTTCTTCGGTGTTAATACGATGCAAAAGTTAAACTTTCTTAAAAAGGTTAATTAGCCGTAAATAATCCGTGTAATTGTTTGCGAAAAAAATTGTAAACTTTTCTCTTGATGATGCTTTTTAAAAGAATCGTGAGTTTATTTATATCATATATATATATATATATATATATATATATATATATATATATATATATAATATTTTAATAGCTATATTTAACTAATCGCCAATTTGATCAAATAATTGGATTTATAAATAAATAAATAATAATATTAAAAATATTTTTTTAAAAGAATATCGCGATTGTATCACATATTTTTATAACATAATTATAATAAATAATTGCGATATTATTAAATACTAAGCTATATATAAAAATATGACAGAAAGTATTAAAATTAAATATATCCGATATACTTTTTATCACTAACTTAAGGTGACCAACTATCTTCTGTTTTTGAGAGGTCAGTACACCGTTTTGAAATTTGACCTCGTTCTATAAATTTTCGCATTGAATCGATTTTTAAAATTTTTCAAACTGACAAAAGGTATTTTTTAAAATTTGAAAATTTATTTAATCGATTTCATTTTTGTTCCCCTTAATAATATAGTGAAAAAGTTGGTCACCTTCGCTATACTTATACGTTGGTTATTTTCATACGTGAATTACGATAACGAGCTGTTGACTCGAATGAAAGGAATATCTATTTACAGACTGATATGTATATATGTATATATATATATATATATATATGTGTGTGTGTGTGTGTGTGTAATTTTAATTATTAGAATACAGTAGGAATTGTAACGAATGCGTTCAACACACCACATCACGTCTTCGAATAATCGTTCGAAGAGGATTTCTTTTACCCCCTTATATTTTTATAGCGACCATAAAACGCGCTAAAACCACACACACACACACACACACACACGTACACACGCACACGCACTTACGCACATACGTACGCGAGAACGCGAACCGCCAGTGGATGAGAGCGTTGAGTTTTATTGGAAAATATTATTGTGGTGCTGACATATGACCATTGTGCCACGGCCAGCCATCTCTTGGCTTTTCCACACACACACACACACACACACTCTCGCCCACTTCCCCACCCTTGACATATTCAACCACCCCGATATACGCTCGGGAACCGTATCTACCGACCGCCACCCCTACGAACACTTTCTAGGTGGAGAAAAATACGTACGCTAAGATAAGCCTCTTACGTACGGTCGAAGGCTCTAAGCCACCAGGGCTAGACAACAGATTCTTTCGAAACTACATAATCCTACCACCACATCTAACACCCAGGGCTACGAAGTCAACATATAAAAACCGCTGGCTACAAACTCACCTTATTTTTTTTTCCTCTATCCGATTCGGTTCCGGTTAAAATTCTCTTACACTCAAATACCATATTTTGAAAATATTCTTTTATCTTTCCGTAGTGGAGTTAAAAAAAAAATTGAGTACGGGCCGATGGGGGTCTCTTCTGACCCCAAAATTGAATGAATATATATAAACTTTGAATTTCAATTTATTTTAATACAGCATATGTATATTTAGTAAATGACATTAAAATTTGTTGAAATGGGTATGCCTATAGATCTATATAACCTGATCATATATTATATGTCTCAAATTTAACGTATAATAAAATATTTAAAAAACTCTTTGTGCGCATTCCCCTGTATATAACTAGTGTTATGACCAAGAAATGCAACAGCCAATCAGATGAACATACAAAAAATAATATGTCTTACTTTTGATGCACCTGTCGGATTTAAATAATTGGTGTAAATTATTATAGAGGCAAATTTGAGTAATGATTTATTGAAAGACTTTGTATCCATTTTCGGTCTGGAAGGGTTAAACAATATTGTCTATTCAAAAATCAAATATTATATATATATATATATATATATATATATATATATATATACCATATATATAAACATGAAATTCTATATAAATTCAATTGTGAATACTGTGACTCCAACTCTTCATCCCTGACCATCGTTATTGGTTCAGCTACAATCGCGCGTTAAGGGATGAAGGGTGTCGTACTCATTCCCCGTTGCAGATCTCCAATGAAAAACTTTTATTAACAACCCTCCTACCGCTGTCGAGACCATTCTACAAGGCATCCTTCTACTTGGACAATCCCCCCCCCTCCCGTCTACCAAACCCTCCAGCCTTTCGGCCGCCCCACAAAAACCGCCCACCGTCTACGATTTTATCGCCTCGACCCAAAGGATCGGCAAAGTTTTATATGTATTCCTCTAATAAATTTCAACCATCATCGAGTCGTCGAAAGCACGACACAGAGAGCGGCCCACCGTTGATTTATTTCCGAAATCAAAAAAAAAAAAAAAAAAAAAAGGAAAAATTTTATATTCTAAACGAGTACGGTCTACTTGTGCCTTATTTCTCGCATTTTGTTTGTTTGCCGTAACCGAGAAAAGGGGGCTTTTGATCTATTTCGAAATTTGTCGAAAGCGAAAATATCGTCGTACGATAAAAATATATAAAGCGATGTAAAGTAAGTTAGAAAAAAAATGACGGAAAACAATATATCTTATATTTTATTTTTAAAAATTGATGTAAAATTGATTAGAAATCATGATTCAATATTAAATAATAAATTTTATTTTTTCATATATATATATCAAAAATATATAATATATATTTATAAATTATATAGAATAGTGGTTTATTAGAGAGTCTAACGAAACATAGTTTTTTTTTTAATCTAAAAAGAAGCTTTTATTTTTCCATGAATAAAAATAATCCTTTACATTTTCAAAAACGAGGATGGCGAGGATTAAAAAAAGATTCTGTATTGAATGAGTGATTTCCAATGTTTTAAATGTTTAAAAAGCTCTTTACAAAGTCTTGTTTTTTTTTATTTGAAACACTAATATGAATAAAAATTCTACAAAACAAAATAATTTATAACATATTCAAAATAAATCCTTTAAAAATATATTAATATATTTTTTCAATTCAGAAATCAATAATAGTTTTTTAACCAAGAAAAATAAAATATATAGTTTTTTTTATATTATTGGAAATAGTTTGCTTTATATTAAATGAAAACTATCGAAGCATATTCATTTGGATATAATAATTTTAATATTGAACTAATTATTTTTCCTAGTATAAATCGTATAAAAATATCTATCGTTATTAGCTTTTCTGATTGAATAAGAATTGAAGTTTCATTTATATGGCTTCTTATAACGATTCTCTTCATTGTGAAAAATTTTATCAATTATCATCTTTTAATTAAACTTGGAATAAAATATTTTATATATCTATATATATATTATCTAAAAAGACTATATTTTTTTTTATTTAAATTTGTCATTTATAATAATATATATATATATATATATATATATATATATATATATATATATATATATATATATATATATATATATATATAATCAATTTTAATATGGCAAAACTTTTTATTTAAAAAGTATTTAATTTCAATAATTATTAAACAACTGTACTGTTTATAGTTCAATTTATTAAATTCTCTTTTTTATTATTAAATAAATAGGAGTTTTTCAAACGAATTACGTACAAACTATAACTTTTATCCATTCTAATCCTTTCTATACACACACACACACACACACATATATATATATATATATATATATATATATATATATATTTGTTTTATATAACGAAACATGCAAAATTGTCGTATTTCGAATTCGGTTCGACAATTTTTATACGTCTTAAAAGTTTTACACAATGAAAACGGACCCGATCGAATAAAAATAATAAGATGAAAAAGGAAAACCGTTGAAGGAAAAAAAAGTTTTTTTTTTTTTACTAATGATTTTTCTAGGGGTCTTTAACGATGCTCGTGAACATTTTTATTGCTCTTCTAATGTTCTCGAAATAAATGTTTCGTCCTCTATTCATTTAAATGCCCTCCATTTTATATATTCGCAGTCGAATAAAATAATGCCGAAATTCGACGGAGAAAGTTTGTCGTTTTCACGATCGAATATTTCACCGAATGATATAAACCGAAAATTTATCATTTTCGTTCTTATATTGACGAGAAAATTATTTATAAAGCTCTAAATCAATTATCGACATTGATAATATAAAATAAAATTATAAATCAATAATGATATTAAATTTAATATATGAAGAATGTATTTATAATATAATTACATTATTTTATATATAATTTAAAAATACACAACATAATAAATCCATATTTATATTATATCACGATTTTATTCAACAAAAGCACTCCATAATTTATGATTACACACATCGCACACACACACACACACACACATATTAATATATATATATATATATATATATATATATATAATTTACGAATATGTGTTTGTAGAACTTTCACGTAGTATGGGGTAAATATAAATCAAATTTAAGGGAAAACTAGTTTCATGTCATCTAACAAAACGCAGAAACGACGAAGAACCACTCGATTTATCATGCTTAAACCTCCGCAACGCGAGTGTGGCATATCTATTATTTTATTTTTAGCATTCTACTGAAAATGACTTTAATAAAGATGTTAAATTTTCCAAGTAAAACTGGATAAATCGACGAAATGGAAATCAAAAGAAAAAAATAAAAAAAAGTTCCAGTAGCGCTACATTTTGATCTTATAAATTGTGAAGTTGAAATCTATAAATTTCTAAAATTTAATTTATATATATATATATATATATATATATATATATATATATATATATCAATTTATTATTTTTACTTTGATAAATTAAGAAAATTGATTTGTAAGGTTGAAAAAAAAATTGGCATATAGAAAAACGCAATTTTCGCGCGCGACAAAAAAAAATAGTGTAAAATAGCGAATTTTTCCTAATGCGACCCCCTTTTCATTTTTACGGTCTATGATAGCTTGATAGTGATGATATTTATCAGCCCCTTGTTCTTTTTTATGATGTGACGTTTTACGAGTCGCAACAGAGTGAAGAGTTTGCGAATATATATATATATATATATATATATATATATATATATATATATAAAGAGGAAAAAATGTCGAAAAACGGAAAAAGTTTCGTTTAAATGGAGTATTAAATGAAAGCAAATTACTTCTATTATTTTTACAAATAGCCATTCATAAAAATCAGTACTAATTTTTATCGAGATATTTACTAGAATACTTTTATATAAATTAATATTTTTCAATAATACTAAATATCACAGAAACACACATAAAAGACTCGTAATTTTTAAAAACAGCCAACGTAAACACTTTACACGGTTTAAGTGCGGATGAAAAACAAAAAAAAAAAATTACGAAAAACATTGTAAATATGAACGACAAGAGGATTCGGACGTTTCTTCGAAATTCGCGGAAAATTTCAACGAAAAATACGAAAAGTGCGGACGCTTTAAAAGTGGGAGGGAGGGGGGGGGCGGCCGCTAAAGAAGTGTGGGCGGTTTTTTTTTCATTTGCGGGCGTGGAAAAACCGAGTCGACAAATAAACGTAATAAATCGAAATGTGTGTAAAAAGGAATAAGTGTACAATCTAACGAAAAGGCAAAGTGCGGTGTATGTTGCGGCGTGCGACATTTTATTTTATTTTATTTTTCATTTTTCGTCCTATTTTTTTTTTTTTTTTTTGAAGGCAGGGGGCGGAAATAGGGACCGAGTGTGGGGGGGGGCAGGCGATCTCGCGAGAATTCAATTTAATGTCTCGTTTGGTATTCTTTGCGCGAAATTCCTAAGCCCATTAGATATAAAATATGATGTTTTGAAGGTATGTTGGGAATATGAAAATGGATAAGTTTTTCTACGTGTGTTTGCATTTGCATATACAGATATCGATGTGCGTATGTGTGTTTGTGCGTAACGCTATTGATTATTATCGATTTGTTATATACTACATACAATTTTTTTTCCATTAACAATATATATATATATATATATAATCATTAAAAATTTTCATATCGTTCACATATATCGAATATTAAAAAAATAAAAATAATTTCAATTTATTATACGAAATTATGCTGTAAAATAAACTATGCGAAATTTTCGATGTAAATTTAATCGTCTATTATTTTTGACGATACAGATTTAAATTTAAAATCATGCTAATATTTATTTAAGCGATTCGATCGTTTTAACAGTTTTAATATATTTTGACTGAACGATTCCGATTTTTATATATTTATACATATATTTGTTATTTTAATTATGTGCATTATATCGCCGATAATTTTATCCAAAATCCATATATATATATATATATATATATATATATATATATATATATATATATATATATATATATATATATATATATATATATATATATATATATATATATATATATATATATATATATATATATATATATATTTATATAATAAATTAAATCAAAAACGTCTATATTAATTAAAAAGTTCGTCTAGTTATTAACAACAAAATTTAGAAATTATTTTAATATATTATATATTTTTTCAACTTATAAATATGGACTTACAAAATAAATGATAGATACTGAATCAATTTTAATATTCATAACCATGATGAACGCCAAACGTATAAATTATGTTAAAAAAAAAATTACTGATAGTTTTTCATAAATTTTCCATGTGATTTTCACGGAAGACTGCACAGTAATGAATTCGCATTAATAATGGTCCCGTTGGCCCCGTTTTCTCTTTTTTTTTTGTTTCACTCATTTTTCTTCATTTTCACGAATTTTACTATATAATAATAGTAATCGTTACTATTATTATTATTATTATTATTATTATATTTTTATGGGTCACAATGGGGTCTCAGGAAGTCGCAGGGCAATAAACCAGGGAAAAGCGGTCACTTTCCGGAAGCAGAGAGCGGTCCGTATGTTTCGAACATCCGGTCCGGTATCGCGGCTTCCTAAGTCATTTTTTTTTTTACTTTTTTTTTCATTCATATTTTGAATTGCAATCGTCACAATTTTTTTTCCTCTAGATACTCTCGTTTTTTTTTTCATAATTATTATATTATTAATGATCGCACTTTTTTCATAGTTTAATAATAAAAAAAGCATTCAATGCATTTAATATATAATATTTTAATACTAAAAGAAAAACAATATTTTATATTGTAAAAGCTGATTAATATTGAAATAAATAATATCACAACTATATATCAAATCTTAATACCGATATTTTAATTTATATGTATGATCTAAAATTTGTACATAAATCTGTAAAGCTCTATATAAATTTATTATCGTGGTTTATCTTGTTTTATAAACGTATAATATATTTATATAACATCAGAAACAAGATATAAACATTTCTAAAATGTTATAAAACCATATACTGAGTGAAAAGTCGTGTCATTTTAGATTCACTTCATATGAAAATTCCTATTCACATTCCCCTTTACCGCCGTATAAATTTTAATCATATATTCCACTGCACAAAAATATAATAACTTAACTATTTCTCTGCTTTTCCAAATATTCATATCGAAAATATTAAAATAATATAATAGTAAATCTAAGTATTAATTTATACGTATACAAGTTTAAAATTTATTATATTTTAATAGCGCGATATTTAAATTTGTTTACATATTTAAAAGCTTTATGAGCCAAAAATATTCATATTTAATATTTAAATAATCTAAAAATATAAATTTTTATTATAGAACAAAAGTCATAATATTTAATTAGACTAGTTGATTTCAATTAATTGATAGATTAAATAAAATTAATGCAATTAATAAGAGAATCGTCGTATTCAAATATCTTTTTTTTTTTAAAAAAAAGGTGGAAAAACTTTCAGGAACACCGAATATATAATAACACGAAAAAAAAACGACGTATCACTTGTTAGATATCGGAACATTGAATAAACGCGGGAAAATAATATTAAAGTTCCGGTTTATTTGCGACAAGTTAAATAAAAACTTACAAACTTTTATTGAAATCAAACACGTTTTATCCGGCAATTCGATAAAACTTCCGTTTGCAAACGCATATATATATATATGTGTGTGTGTGTTTTTTTTTGTTTGTTTGTGATCATGATTTGTTTTTATTCTCATATATAAATTTTTATAAAAGCTTTTCCTTTCGAAGGAAATTATTGGACTTTATATATTCATAATTATATTGAATGAATAAAATGTATTAAAAAATCATTCGATTATAATATGTTGAATAATAATAACAATTTTCATTTTTTTTTAATATATATTAGTTTACGTCTATGAAATCTTTTTTGTTTGTAAAGACCACTTTTTTAGTCCTTTATGATCTTTTATAAAGGACGCATTATATATTGAAGCAAATTCAGATAAATAAATATTGAAAATATTTAAACAATAAAACTCAGATAAGTTAAGTCGATCGTCAAAATATTTACCAAAAAAAAAAGGTTCCTTCGAAAACAACAAAAAGATGCAAATTTCAACATTTGCATAAAAATATATACATTTCATATATTTACATAAAAAAATTATATCACATAAGGTCATAAAATACCGCATTTATTAGCTCGAAAGATCACAAGCGGTCTTAATTATCTACATTCTTGATCTATACCTATGCTATCCCTTTCAAAATAGTTTGTATTTAAAATCTTCCCATTTTCAAAATCATCAACTATTTCATCGATACACTTTAATCTCATCTATGCTTATAAATATGATGATCGTTCAATATTTTTCTATATTACACTTTTTTTTTTTGTGTGTTTGTCAATAATCCACAAATTAAAGTTGATTTCTTAAAAAAAAAAATGAAAATATCCATTACGTTAAAAAAAATACACTGTATATATTTTTATGATAGTGAATTTTTGCGACGTCGGCAACAAATAGAAAACGGTCAAAAACCAGATACGTATCGAAAATGCCGTGTTTTTCCGATTTTCACGTTCGTTTCGCGACGGTGAGGCAAGGGGGAACCGGGGGAGGCGGTTGGGTGGAAAAACGCACATTCAAAGTGAAAAATGTCGCGATTGTTTGCAGCCGCAGCGATTTTTATCGCAGACGGAACGCTCAAAAAAAAAAAAAAAAAAAAAAGTAGAAGAAAATCGCGATAAAAATCTGCACAAAAGAATCGGCGCATCGAAAGGATCATTGCGTATGCGACATCTTTTACTTTTACGAGCCGAAAAACGAAAATCGACGCTTCTCAAATTGCGGCGGACGATTATACGCCTATGGTCGCTTTTTTTCTTTTTTTTCATTATTTTAGATTAGATCTGAACTGTTAAAAAGACAAAAAAAAGTGCAAGTTGATCGGTTTATAAACCTTACGTTAACGTGGTATGAATATTTTAGTGTTAAATAAGTATTAAATCAATAACTTTTTTTTTTCATATCTTCATATTGTTGAATACTGAATCTTTGTGGTCTTGAAAGAAAAATAATATTTTGGTTTAGTAATAAATGTGAATAATTAAAAAAAATCAGTATTAAAATGGTTAATGTAAAAATATAAAAGTAAACACAACAATGATTTTATATAAATATATTACAAAATACATTGATTAAAGTACAAAATTTAATAAAAAAAAGATCTATATATAATAAAGAAAAATATTAAATGATCATAATTCCGATAGAAAAAAAATATTTTAGTACAGTAATAAATGTGAAAAATTTCACTATTATAGATTTAAAAGAAAAATACATAGCATATAAAATATATCCAGTTCTAAAATAAAAATACGATTCACGATACAAATTTTCATACAAAAATGAAAAGTCACGAATTTAAATTATATACCATATATATATAAACATATTTTTCAATATAAAGATTAAAAATACGATTTATAGAATACGTTATTTAAAAATTATCAAAGGTCGAAGGGTACAAAATTATCGATTCCAATTATTTCAAATAGCGATATAATTTCATAAAGCATACTAATTGACGAACAAACAAAATTATCTATTCGGGATTAATTTTTTTTTAAGCGTTAACACCTTAACGTGTTAGCGTTTGTGTTCAAATATGTTTCACAAACACCATCGACGCCCAGATTGATGAAACACCGTATGATAATCGACGTTTGGGAAACACCGTTTCGGACCTTTTTCGATCCCTTATTTTTTTTTTAGGGTTGTATAAAACGATTTTGACCCTCATCGACCGATTATTAATAATGCACGCGCCACTACACACAATCCACCTTTGTAATAAGTGTCATAAAGATTTAGATTACATTACACTTTTCAATTTATTCGCAATATATGTATAAGTATATATATATATATATATATATATATATTTATATTTTATTGAATTATATATGGTATGTATATATTTTAACGATAATAGTAATAAAAATATTACATTCATATCAAATTGTATATTTATAGTCAATTTTTTTATTATATTTTAAAATTTCATAATATATATTTTTATCATTACACATTAATCTGATATATTAGAATATAATATTATGAAAAAAAAATATTTTTAATATAAGAATGTGATATTAAAAATATTCAAATAAAATATAATCGATCTATATATGAAAATATTAATCGATCATTATGAAAATATTTTTAATATATTATAATTAAAAATATTTATATATATATAAATAATGAATTGAAAAATAGAACATTTTAAATGCAGTTTTTACGATGAATGCGCGAAAAATTTTCGATTTTTCTCTACATATATATTATTTTATAAAAATATTCGCCGTAAACGATAAAACGGATTCGTGTGCTGAAAACGAATATGATAATATATATTTTTATATACATACACGCAAAAATATAATGTAATATACGTGAAAAATTGTAATAAATGATACATTGTGATTTTTACACGTCCAATCTTCCAAAAAAAAAAAAAAGAAAAGAAAATAAAAAAACTATGAACGACAACAATACTGGACTGTTGCCATAAAAGTAGAAAAGAATATGTAACATTTGTGCTAGAAACTAACTCTTCTAATACTGAAACACGATTCTCTACAAATAATAAAATAAAATAAATAATATATATATAAATATATATAAGTTGAAAATAATATTAGACACCTGCAATATAATAGTGAAGTTTCACGTTTGAACTTTGAAAAATGTTAAATCAATGCGATGCAAGAATATATGTTGTCGATGTTTTGAAAGTTATATAAAGTTTTATTGTTAACGAATATAATACGATAAATAAATGAAGTTTGTATATTCTCAATATTGCATAGTATGTATTACATAATATATAATGTAATCTTAAATAAATTAAAAATAACAATATTCAATCATAAATTGATTTCTTATTATGTTTTTAAACGATTTTAATTAATAAGGTTTAGAGAATTTCAAAATAAATATGAAAATTTCATAAATTAATATCATACTTTCATTATTTAATTTATAAAACGTATATTAAAAATAATTTAATTTTTCATTATATATATATATATATATATATATATATATATATATATATATATATATATATATATATATAATAATCGTTTTCAATACTTTTTCTCATCAACATAATTAACTCATCTCATTTATTTCTAAATATTTTTTTTATATAATACACAAAAATAAATAATTGGTATTTTTTAATATTTTGTACAACATTATTTTTTTCATACAGGAAAACTTCTTGTATTTTAAAGTTTTAAATAATATATTTAGTTTTTATATAATTTGCAAAAAATATATAAAATCTAAAAGCAAATCGATTATTCATATCTGGTTATAGAAAACAAACTTAAACAGAATTTTCTTCTTGTTGTCTTTTTAAAATTATTAAATTCACAAAAAAAAAAAATTATATCATAATTTCTTTATATAAAAAGTAACACATATTTTATATAAGATCTCAAAGTATAATAAGTCACAATAAGTGCACTAAAATAATTCATTATATATGAACATGCCAAAATTCACTTTCATACATCACAACAATATGCACGATAACAAAAGCGCGAAAGCGCAATTAATTATAATATATCGAATAACACGAACGACACGAATCGATCTGTTTAACACGTTTTTGACGTGCAAACGCTATTTAACAGTGCAATTTATGACCGCCGAATATCGGCGTTCGTCGCGCAAATCGTTAACGAAACGACACGCCGTGTTTCATGATCATGTCGTGTCTAGTCATGTTTCATGTTTTAAACCGTGAGACGTGTTTTGCAGTAACGTATCCGTGTTTCGATATGGGAAAATTTTACACACAGTCTGCAGGAACATCTGTCTTCCGGCATGTTTCGTTATAGAATTATTGTTGATTAAAAATAATCGACATTGAGCGTGTTTTGATAACGTATATTCGGAAAACGTTATAATAATGAAATATAATGATAATAGACGGTGGCCGGTATTAATTGAGTAACGGTCCCGAAATGGGAATAAATAAACTGGAAATCTGTCAAGTGACACTCGGATAATATTATTCAATATTATGATATAAGATAAGAAATATTAATTTATATTTTAATAAAATATTGAATGATAACGTTTTGATATTATTAAATCAAATCTTGAATATTTTAATGTCATTATGAAATTGTATCTGTTAGAGTATAGAATATCTAAAGTCCATAATATTATCCATATATATGAATTTTTAACAAAATAATGAAATTAATATCAAATAACGTAAACTAATAACACTAAAAGTCTTAATTTTCATTATTGACAAAGTCCGATAAGGCTTCAATATTTTTAAATGAATTGATAATATTTGCATATTTTTTTTGGTTTTAATATTATTATACATTACAATCGTTATAAAATTTTCTACGATCTTAAAGTATTAAAGTAATGTTCTCTAGAAGATTTAGAATAATAAGTTACAAAGTATATAGTGAAACAAATTAACGAGGTCATTTCATGAAAACTCTGTGAAATTATTCTACATTTTTAACAGTTTACACGTAAGAATTTAATATACAATATACAAATTATAATTTATCCCAATCATAGACAAAATAAGGCCCTTTAGGCAAAATAAACCACAATTTTATATATTTTATCTGACTGTAAAATATTTTCTTTATTTTATCTGGACCATTCCATATAAAGTTTGTTCATACAATAAAACCCCTTATAACGCGACCAACTTGTACTTCGCGTTATCTGATTAAAATAACATTATTTTTCTTAATATACTTCGAAAAATACTCTAAAATCGAATTAAATTTTCCCATCAAAATATGAAAATTATAATTATATAAATTTATATATATATATATATATATATATATATATATATATATATATATATATATATATATATATATATTATGAATCATTTCATAGATTACAATTTTCATCATAATTTCGTAAGTTAAACGTGTGTGAACATCGTTAATTACTGCGAAATTTCGAATAATCACGGAATACAAGTGAACAATACTGACACGAGTTAACTATGCGGTTAAATTACTTGTCTTAACTGCACGAAAGATTCGAAGTATGGTAATTAAATGTTCATGCCGAGTTAAATTATAAGCAATCGCATATATTCTACCGAATACTAATTTTGAATTTTATATGAAATTATTATATATATATATATATATATATATATATATATATATATATATATATATAATTATTTGTGCTTCCAAGTTCGAAATTTATCTCATATATCTACCGATAGAATTATAAAATAAATTATAAAAATAGTTTTTATTTATATAATTTTATATGATAGTGACTTAAATTATTGAGGAAAAATAAATTTGATTTAAATTTTGAAAATTTCTGATACAAAATCAAACAAAATATATATACGGAATATAAAGAAAAAATATCGCTCATTCATTATACAATATATATATATATATATATATATATATATATATATATATATATATGAAGTTTGTTAGTTTATAATAAAATATTTATATTTGTTCGAATGATATTGCATTGAATTCCAACGGGAATAATATTCATATATATATATATATGTATATATATATATGTATAAGTTTATGATTGGAAAAACCCACATGAATTTATTATATTGATTAAAAGCGAACTTTAAATTCAATATTGATTTAAAATATGGAAAATTTACGGATAATTCACATCGAAATAAATTAAGTTCAAAACGTTAGTTTGTATAAACGTTACGTTTCAGATACTTCACATTGTTATGTTTTATTTAACTTATAATTGAAAATTTCAGATTGAAATAGTATTTCGTGAACGAAAATGGATTTTTTCGTGAGGTTCGGTTTTGTTTTATTTTTTTTTAACAGTAATCGAACGTTCAATCTTATCTTTTAATATTATTTTTTAACGAAAAATTTCAATATATATGTATTATGTGTTAGAATGGACTTCGTTTTTAATTTTCATTCGAATGAATTTTCAATATAAGAATTTTTCTTAAAATTAATATTTTCATCAATGAAATTCATTGTTTAATATTTATCACTTTTCTAAAATAAATTAAAATTTTATGTATATATATATATATATTAAATAAAATTTTGAATAAATAAATATGAATTTTCCAATTAATATTTAAATAGTAATTTTTACTATATAAACATTTATTATATTTAAACTGTGTTTTCAATCTTTTTTCTTTGTAAAATATATTTCATCGATTTTATAATTTTTCTTAAACCTATTTTATCGTAAAAAAAATTGAACAGATTCATGTTAATATTATAAATTATTATTTATACGAATTAAAAATTCATACACAATTTGGCATACGATAAAACAACAATTATGGTATAAGTATTCAACAATTAATTGTACAACATCGGCTTAGCGCACGAGAACGAGGTTAAATACAACAATTTGTAGGATTTAACAGGCTTTTACCGCTATCTGGATGAAATTTTCATCTGCATATTTATGCAACTTTTCTTTTCGACCGTAAAAATTTGAATATCTACACGTAATTCGCGTCGTAAAGAGGCGCGATTTCATTTACGACGCGAAATCTCAACGCTAAACTTTCATCTTTTCGACGGCGCAGCTTCAATTTTAATTCCGGAAAATCTAGAAAATTCTAGAATTAAAAAAAAATACATTTTTTTTTTATAATTTAACTACAACACGGATATCTAGGTAATTCTTTTTAATATAATATATAAATAAAAAGATGTGATACGAAAATTTCAATGCCGCAATATCATTCAAAATATTTAGACTCATATACTATTTTAAACTATTGTCTTATAAATTACATATATATTTTAAATTAAAAATAAATATTTTATAATTTCCGTCACTTGATAATTATTAAAAATTATTACATATTTTAAAACTAAAAATAAACGAAAAAAATCGATGTAAATTAATCTAATTTGAAAGCAGTGCATTATTCTATGTTTTAATATTCTTTGATAATTTTAAATGTCATTTCTTATGTTAATATTAAAAATGAAGCAGTTCATAAAAATATCATAAAAAAGTTTAGCAAAAGCTTTCAAAATAGTTTTTTTAATATTTTTAATATCTATATATCAATATAAGACGTATCAACATAATTAATAATTAATTTTTTAATACAAGAAAAATGTATTTGCGGTTCTAGTCAACTCTATAAGTTTATATGGGATTTTAAATATATTTTTGGATTTTATAACAAATTTTATTACCGTACAAAATTGAAGGGTTAAAATTAATAATTATTCCGACGTGATAATTGATTGCGTTACGAAATTCGAGAACATACGAAATTTCATATATATGAATTAGAAAACTTGGCGTATCTAATGAGCTTTCCTCGTCGTCGATAACATTATCAATTAGCGCAGTTTCCAAGCTTTAGGGTTTATTCAGATCCAAAAGTATTCGATCTTGGTTTACTTTTACCATCCTCCAACAACCTTTAATACACACACACACACACACACACATCCTTAGAATGCGGTTCACTAATGCCATCCACACTTCCTCTCGCTTTCTTATTATCCTTTTTTCCTCTCAGCCTCGTCCTTTTCACAAAGTTCATTCTCATTTCATTATTGGGAACAAAGTGTAAGCTCGTCTCGGTCTCATCCCTTTTTGCCGCGTTTCCACTCACTAGTACTTTTCTCGGCTCCTTGTCCTTTTACCCTATTCCGCCGTTCGACCCCAGTCTCCTTAAAAACCCCAGTCACCCCTCCCCGATACGGCTCCGTATTTATGCCGATGGGTTCAAAATGTTTTTTTTTTTCTATAAGCTGAAAGCCTACTAGCGTAAAAGCTTCCTAATATGGACACCGTGTTTCAGAACGTGCTGCACGTTTAACCAACACATATAGTATGTTTAAAAAGTTTCAGAATTTACATTATGAAAACGATATGAAAACTATTCTCATATATAAAATTATATTCAATAATAATAAAACTATCAGTTTTAATTATATTGACTTGATGTTTATATAGAATAATACCCACATATATGAATACAATTTTACTTCATATTACTGTATAAACAATTGTTAACTCGACTCAATACTAATAAGTAATTATATAATAAAATTAAATAAATCTGAATTTTTAAGATTTTTATGAATTCTTCTCAAAAATTCATATCAAATATATTTTCATCACATTTATAATATTATTAAATTTTAAATTAAAAAATATATCTTTCAACTTTATATTGTTTATAATACAATATATATCTAAATAAATCAATATAACATTAAAAAACTTTACCATTATTACACTTCATTCATAGATAATAAAAACGTCATACTTTCATATTAAATAATGAAATTCGTTATATTACTCTTTCCAGCGGAACCTGCATATTTTCCAGTGGAAAGCGGAAAAATGAAGAAAAAAAAATATACTACCGAAATATTCGAACAAAGAAGAAATAACCGTCGAGTAGAAAAAAATGATTCAACATTTAATCTTATCTGAAACTGTTGAACTTAAGAATTATATGCTCACGACGGATATGCAAGGATGAAAGTTTTCGCATAAATACATACCCGGGATAAGCTCCAACTTTTTTTTTCCGACTGTTTCATGTTTCAACTTTTTCCTTATACCGCCCACTACTCCTCGTCCGCCCATCGCCGAAGCTTTCTCTCTTTTTTTTTTATTTTATTTTGTAGCGCCCCGGTTTTTTTTTTATTTTTATTTTTTTCGGGTATTGTTCAACTTTCCAGTTGTCCCGGCAACAACCTGTGGGATAAACGACAACGACAACGACTACGACTAGGTGAAAAGCGGAAATAAACAAATAGATAAATAAATAAATATCGAAAGAGTGAAACTTTCGCGGACGGCAGACACGTCAAACTAGTCGATCGCGTTTCATTTCATTTTTATTATATTATTTATATTTATAATATCATTTTTGTTTTGATATGAAAGTATATTTTAATCTAAAAACTGATCATTCTAATAATATTTTTTTCAATATAAAATAATAATAAATATATATAATTTTTTATTATATATATATATATATATATATATATATATATATATATATGAATCTTATAAAATCCTTTAAGTTTTGCTCAAATAGATAAACATTTGATATGTTGAATACATTTTCACCGTTTGATTTATCTAGTATATAATAATTTATATAGAGAATTGACACTGACACACCATAAAGGCGCTCATATCACATTAAGTTTGACACGTCTGACGAAGAAAGAAAGAAGCAAAGCACGAAAAGATAGAGAGATAGAAAAAAAAAAGAAAACTTTCCGCTCTATTTAGAATATCAAATTTGTCGCCAGGGCAAACATCACAAACGTTCTGTAGGGTAGAAAGACGAAGGCACCTGATAGGGTTACGCTTTCACATCAGACCGTAAAATGGCGAATGTCGAGTGGGGGGGGGGTTTCTTTTTTTCTTTTTGTTGTTGTCGGGGGGAAGGGGAATTTTCTATCTCTTTTTCTTTCTATGTGAGGTGTGAGTAAGAAAACCGAGACTCCCGTTTTCAGGTCTCTAATGTAACCGACCTCCTAAGGGTCGCGGATAACCCCTATGCTCAAGACGTTTTGTCATAAAAGCGAAAGCAGAAAACCCCTAAGAGTACGTGTTTACACACACGCATGCATATTATATATATATATATATATATATATATATATATACGGGGGGGGGGCATATGTGCGTAAGTATTATTACGATATAATATCGTTGAATAAAATGTTTTTGGTTACCGTAATGGAATGTTATGACGTGAAATCAGCGCACAATCGCATAAATTCTTTGCACGAGGCCTAATTATGCTTAAAATATATATAATATACGTTATGAAATATGGATATTATAATCATAGATTAATCAAAGGATTTCGTGTATAAATTAGTATTATATATATATATATATATATATATATATATATATTGTTACGTCCCCGGGGTCGGGGGTTTCTAGGATAGAAAATGATACGCTCCTATTTGTGTATATCGCTCTTACCAACGGGGTTTTATTACTGACAGGTTTACAATAATCGGCAACAAAGTACAAGAACACAGCAAGAATTATAAATAATGAAGACAATAGAATAAATACATCAATTAATAAGAATAATCAAAGATACAAACATAAATCATTAATCAGAGATACAAACACAAATCATTAAATGCCAATAGTTAGAGATACATACATAAATCCTTGAATGCCAATAATCAGGTATACAAATATAAATCAATTACAGAGCAGTTAATAACAATAATGGACATACGTCAATTAATAAAAGACATACATAAATGAGTTCCACTAAACAAGAGCGACAAGGGATTAATTACTGGTTACCAAAACCTTAATCTCTAAACCCATATTCCATATTTGATCCACCGGATTGGAGTATAACCGCTACTCCTTCTGGAACCAGATCGTAGATATCCAACGTGAGACTTCTCGAAGAACGTCTTCCAGACACTCTTCTGGATTCGTAGAGCTCCCAGATGCCGACCAGGCCGCTCCTACATCCGATCGTCCTTCACCGTAGTCTGACGTCCTTCCTCGATCTATCCATCCGGTCCGAGCTTCACAGAGCCAAGGCTCTCACATGTGAAGTCGGGCAGAACTTCGCCTATCCAAGGCTGCTCGCAGACGAAGCTTTTCTTGTATACTGGTCGTACACCCGTTTTTATAGGCGGCCGACCTGCAGTCCTTATCGGTTTCAGCTAATAGCGAAGTGGTAACGCCCATTGAATATGGGAAATCCCGTCTACATTATTACTTTGTGATTATTTTCGTCGCTTGGGTTTTTAGAATCCATTAGCATTGTTATCGTAATCCATCTTGTCTATCTACTTTTATATTTACAAAGAACAGGGTTTTTCCATATCTTATCTCTAACTTAACTAAATGCCGTTTACCTGCAGTAATTATATTTAATTCTTATATTAAACCCCCCAAGGTCGTAACATTGCCCCCTTCTAAAACTCGTTCGTCCCGAACGATGTTAAACTCATTTTCTTCAGAAGTCGGTTCTTTTCCGGATTTACAGCTAATGCACTTTCGACGCCAGTTTTCCATGTTTCCTCCATGACTTTTCCAAAAACAGTTTTCTGTTGGGGTCGTTCTAATAATTTTATCCCGTCCGGGCTTAGAAATATCCAATTTCTTCGATTTTCCACATAAATCTTTCAGCTGTACACTTTGCTTGTTGTTTTCCTTTTTAGTGCCGAAATTTGTTCTCAACATCCTCACTGGTGGTGCGTCCGCGTTTACTCGGGTCTTACTCGTCGTTTTTCCAAAAGGGTTTTCCTTAGAAGCGTAGCGCTTCGGGCAATTGTAAAATAGATGATTCCTCTCTTTACACTTGTAGCATCTAGGACGATGACGTCGATGTTTATTATTCTTCGATGTCGCCATCACTGCTCTTGTTTCAATTTCAAGGTCATGACGCGCTGCTTCCACTTCCAGTGCATGAGCCAAAGCATCCTTTATGTTTACATGATGTTTAAGTTTCACTGCGGCTCTTACTTTCAAATCTTGGATCCCGTCCACAAAAGTTTGGACTAACATGTCGTCAATACGAAGTGGTAATGATCGGTAAGCTTTTCTGACCAGCCTCTGAACTTCCGACCACCACATTTGGAGAGATTCGCTATCCCGTTGTATGCGAGTTTTCAATTGCGTACGGTATACACATTCCAAGTGATTGTCTCCAAATCGGGACTCTAATGTTTCGAGTAATTCTTCATAGCTGACCTTTCCAGTAATCTCTAACACCAGGAGAGCCTGTCCATGTAAAGCCAATGCCAATGCCGCAAATGCTCTATCATTATTCCATCCGTTGGCGTTAACCACAGCCGTCAACTGTATTTTAAAAGCTGTCCATGAAGACGTTCCGTCAAATGGAGGTACCTCGAATTCTTGTGATGGAGAAACAACCACGGTAGATGAAATTCCTTTTCCAGACTTTATTTCTGCTATAGTCTTTTCATACTCTTGAAGCTGAGCTTCTTTCTTAGAGAGTTCTTCGCTAAGTTGCTGGTTCCTTGTCTTCTCATCCTCGTTGATATTCCCTTTGAATAGGAACGACATTTTCTATCCCACTTCTGACACCAATTGTTACGTCCCCGGGGTCGGGGGTTTCTAGGATAGAAAATGATACGCTCCTATTTGTGTATATCGCTCTTACCAACGGGGTTTTATTACTGACAGGTTTACAATAATCGGCAACAAAGTACAAGAACACAGCAAGAATTATAAATAATGAAGACAATAGAATAAATACATCAATTAATAAGAATAATCAAAGATACAAACATAAATCATTAATCAGAGATACAAACACAAATCATTAAATGCCAATAGTTAGAGATACATACATAAATCCTTGAATGCCAATAATCAGGTATACAAATATAAATCAATTACAGAGCAGTTAATAACAATAATGGACATACGTCAATTAATAAAAGACATACATAAATGAGTTCCACTAAACAAGAGCGACAAGGGATTAATTACTGGTTACCAAAACCTTAATCTCTAAACCCATATTCCATATTTGATCCACCGGATTGGAGTATAACCGCTACTCCTTCTGGAACCAGATCGTAGATATCCAACGTGAGACTTCTCGAAGAACGTCTTCCAGACACTCTTCTGGATTCGTAGAGCTCCCAGATGCCGACCAGGCCGCTCCTACATCCGATCGTCCTTCACCGTAGTCTGACGTCCTTCCTCGATCTATCCATCCGGTCCGAGCTTCACAGAGCCAAGGCTCTCACATGTGAAGTCGGGCAGAACTTCGCCTATCCAAGGCTGCTCGCAGACGAAGCTTTTCTTGTATACTGGTCGTACACCCGTTTTTATAGGCGGCCGACCTGCAGTCCTTATCGGTTTCAGCTAATAGCGAAGTGGTAACGCCCATTGAATATGGGAAATCCCGTCTACATTATTACTTTGTGATTATTTTCGTCGCTTGGGTTTTTAGAATCCATTAGCATTGTTATCGTAATCCATCTTGTCTATCTACTTTTATATTTACAAAGAACAGGGTTTTTCCATATCTTATCTCTAACTTAACTAAATGCCGTTTACCTGCAGTAATTATATTTAATTCTTATATTAAACCCCCCAAGGTCGTAACAATATATATATATATATATATATATATATATATATATAATTCAATTGAAATATATAACAGTACTTTGATAATTAAAAAACTGTTGATCATTATTAACATATTCATAATATTTGATGGTTGAATATACTAATCAATCTATCTGATAAAATATTCTAAAGAAATTTTCAATTATCAGTTATCATATTTTTTTTACGATTATTTGTATGCAATATATATATATATATATATATATATATATATATATATATATATATATATATATATACTTAATATTTTAAAAAAATGTTAATTGAAGTTGAAATTAAAAATTATATAAATATATGAAATTTTTAGATGATTAATTAAATTCTTTTACCTATATAAAGCCATTCAAAACGCTAGTAATCAATATCATATTATTGTTTTATATAAAAGAACAATGTTAATATATAAAAAATATCTTGAATTATATATTTTTTTTTCAATATTAAAATATTAATATGTTGAATGTATAATGATTCGATATTATATAAAAATAATTCAACAAAATTAATAAAACAAAATTGTTACTTTAATATATTTAAAATTAAAATATAGATATCTTTATATAAAATAATATCATAACATGAATTTTGAAAATTTGATTCTCAGTCCAGTAGATATAGTTAAGCAAATTCAATCATTGAACTATTAATGGTGTGAGATATATATATATATATATATATATATATATATATATATATTCAAGCATTAATGTTAATTGACACGATTATTACGAAAACCGTGTTAATTATGTTCGAAATTCCATAATAAATTATGCAAATTGCAACGCAACCGACACATTTAATATTGCTTTGCCAAATGAATCAACGTTTATCATATAATCAATAACCTTTGATTCGACTATAATGCGATTAAATTATTTAATATGATCAAACGTCAAATATATCATATGAAAGAATATTTCATTATTTGTTAAATTTAAAAAAAAAATCGTTCATAATATTATATGATATTTATATATAGAAATATTTTTCTAGGTTTATAGACGAAACAATAAATAGGTAATATCTCTTTATTTATCATGTTGTATACGATTTATGGATGTTGCCTATTAACATCACCACTATCGCTTAGTTTGCGGTTTGTCTGTGGAGGTCAATGAAAGATAAACCAAAACCATAGACGCAGGTTTAACAACTAAGAGTTTAAACCCCTTTTCGAATACGCTATATTTAATAACAATCCATTCAATACTATATATATATATTATTGATATATTATATTTATTTAATTTTAATATTTTGTTAATATAAAAAAAAATGATAAGAAAATTTTTTACTTTTCTTAATTTATATATATATATATATATATATATATATATATATATATATATATACAGTCAGTTCTCGACTTACGACGGGATTCGGTTCCACAACTTCGAACGTAAGTCGAATTTCATACAAAAATAAATAATATAATATGATAGACATATATGTATATATTATATAAGTAAATATAATGGCTTTTATTTCTGATTTTTAATTTTAATTGTTATTATTTTAGTTGGTTAATTAAATAACTACATTCATAAATAAGTATATATATAAGCATTATTCTGGCTTATGGTCGATTATCATCTGAGCTACTGATATTCATTGCTGTCTCTTGAGATTTATCAACGAGTGTAATAGTAGTGCTTTTTGTTTTTATAAACAAATCCAATTTTGTTTGGACAGTTTCTTTTTTCTTCTCGTTATAAATTTCATCATAACAGGCAATTGCTTGGTGAATATTGCGTTGTACCTTCAAAAATCTATCGTTGTCTGTCGAATCAATCGTCAAAAATGTCAAAAATCGTCAGAAGCGTGCAAGATTATATTAGATATGTATGTGACTAAAACTATAAAAAAAAATGACACATTTTTTAGAAAAAAATATATGAAATTTATTCGACGTAAGTGCGAATGGTCGTAAGTCGAGGTGGTCGTAACACGAGAACTGACTGTATATATATATATATATATATATATATATATATATGTATATATATATATATATATATATACATATATATATATATATATATGTATATATATATATATATATATATATACATATATATATATATATATATATATATACATATATATATATATATATATATATGTATATATATATATATATACATATATATATATATATATATATATATATATATATATATATATATATATATATATATATATATCTATATATATAGTCGTTGTTTATAAATGTAAATTTTAAATATGTAATCGATATATAAAGATTCAAACTCTATTTGAAACTTTTCAATGGGTTAAAATCGCGAAAAACTTTTGTTGAATTTAAATATTTTCAATGCATTTCCAAGTGAGAAAACGAGCGAACGCTTTCACATATCGGTTTAACAGCACTGGATTTAAATGTGATTTTTTTTCTTATTTTCGCGCAATATATACACTTATATATATATATATATATATATATATATATATATATATATATATATATATATATATATATATATAAAAGTGTATATATTGCAATCTTTAATGGGGAATCGGTTTATATATTTATAAATTTAAGATGGGCGGCCAGAAGGGCGGTTGTGGTAGTTGTTTCTCTGTTATTTTAAAATAAATGTTCGTCGGATAAATTTTATTGTTCGCTTGATTTGTATCACGTTCAAGCAACTTTACGACGATACTAATTTGCAAATCTTAACTCTCTGGTAACAAATGATAAAATGCCTTTGATTAAAACTTTTGCCGCCCTCCGCCCGCCCTTCGCCGAGTAGGGCAACCGTAGAGAAACATTTAATTTCCTGCAATGATCTCGAGTAATTTATGTTTCGTTGTCGTCTTTACACAACCACAATCCATTATGCGACAAAATCATACGCGCACAAACTCACACACGCTCTTACTGCTTATACCGTAATATTTGAACACATACATAATACGATATATAGTATTATACGAACATTGTGCTTTTTGCTTCAAACACGAGAACAGTGTTTAAATTAGATTTTTTTCAACCCTTCTTAGTTAACTGTAAAAAAAATAATAGAATACGTCTATTTTATAAAATAATATCCATTATAATACTATTACATAGAATGGATAAAAAATGTATATTTTAATTATATTCATATAAAAAATTATTTCGGAATATTTAATATATATTTACCAATATCAACTATTAAAACAAACTTTAAAAATTTATAACTTGGAAACGCATTAACTAATTGTACTAATTTTAATGTCAATCGGCGTAGAATATCTAAAATAATGTAATAATATATATATATATATATATATATATATATATATATATATATATATATATAATGATGATTAGCTATTACTTATTGATATGAATATATTTTTCTTTTATTATTATTTTTTTCATATATAGTTATTACTATAATACAATACTATAGTAAAAATCTTGTAATTTGCTTTGCATACATCAATTCAAATATCTCACAAAATTTCTACCCAAATTTTCAATTTTGATAAATAATTTGTAGAGATTTTACAATTATTTCCAAAGTATAAACGTGTATTGTGTCACATGTTGGTCTGATCTCCAAATATTTTTGATTTGATCTTATTTAATATTTTAATCGACCCTATGACAAAATTGCTCTCTTTGAAATATTTATATAACAATTAATGACACTACAATCGCGCTTTCAAAATAGTGTTGATTTTGAGAGTCTAATGATTAATTAATTTTTTTTTATTATTTCCTACATATTATATAAAAAAAATTATATATCACTTTTACTATATTTTTATAGTAACTGATAATAAAATAGTGTAATAAAAATCAATGTAACATTTTTAACATATTTAAAAATCGTTTTCGAGCATGAAATTGAACAGGTGAAAATTTTAATTTACAACCTTCCGTCACCATCCGTTGAAGACATGCGAAAGCTCACACTTTTAATATGGAGCAAATTGATCGCTACGAAAGCTTATTTGTATAAAAATTACCATGACAGAACGTAGATGAGACAACTTGCCGGAAAACGTGACCTGTGAAAATTTTTACCACCACCCCTACCCCTCCCGCCCCGCCCCGCTCCGGTGGTAGCTTTCCATTTTTCTTTTCCGCCATTCTTCGTCCGCTTCTTTTCCACTGTCTTCTTCTTTATCTTCTTTTTCTTTCGCCGTCTCTTTTAACCGTACAACACCTCGGCCATTTTCTCCGAGACGGTGTCGTTGATGATGACAAACGATCGGCAACTTTGACATCCTTCAACATTTTTCCACGAGGAAAATTAATTGGCGTCCATAAAAGAATAGACGACGTGAAATGGTTATTATTATCGTTTGTTATAATTCGACAAGGAAATCTAAAATATACATTGCGTTGAAAATAAAGAAGCCTTCCTTTATTTGTACAATAAACATATCCTTAACAATGATATATATATATATATATATATATATTTGTAATCGTAACCTAGTTAATTATAACATATCTTAACGGATATATAAAATTACTGCAGACAAAGTGTACCTTTGTTTAAATTCGAGCAATGAATATGTAGATGAAAAGCAGTGTTTTGATTAAAATAATATTAATGCAAACTCTTGAAATTCTAGATTTAATTAAATGTTATTTTTATATAAATATTTTCATTACATATAAATATAACTATCAATGCTAAGAAATTAATCTGAAAGTGGAATAATTAATTTTGTTAATATAATAATTGTTTATTGAACCATATTCAAAAAAAATTCGTGTTTATTATTGAAATACATTAATCGATATTAATCATTTTAATTAAAATTTTAAATTATCAATTAAAATTTCAACTCGAATTGTTCACTTGGAATTAATTGAAAATAATATATATATATATATATATATATATATATATATATATATATATATATATATATATATATATATATATATATACTCTCAGCATTTAAAATAAATAATTTCTCAAGAATAAATCTACATTGCACAGATTCTCTGTTTTAGATAATTAATATTTGAAAAACTGAAATGCATTCCAGTAAAACGATTTTTTATTTTGTATTAATATTATACAATTTATCAATGAAGAGACTAAATGAGGAAATTGTTATATATATATATATATATATATATATATATATATATATATATATATATATATATATATATATATATATATATATATATATATATATATATATATATATATATATATATATATATATAATTAATATTTATTTGTAAACTTATGATTAGAAATTAAATTAAATTGTAGCTTCAACAAGAACAATAATAATAGTATTAATAATAATAATAATAATAATAATAATAGGGAATTATAGCTTTGTTCTTGCATTTGAAGGCGTGCCTTTTGAGAATAACTGCATTGTTAAATAACTTCACAGTGAAGCTATTTAACAATACGGCAATAATTTTACTAAAATTTTGATAATAAATTCCATATTAATTTATATATTTTATACAGAAAAAAAAAACAATTTCATAAAGTACAACATTACAATATTTTTTTTATAATAATCCTCATTTTGATATTTTACGCAAGAAATATTTTAACCAATATATTATATAATTGTAAAAAAAAAAAACAGTACAATATATAATAAGATAGCATTATATATATGGATATCGTTATTTTTTTTTCAATTAAAAAATATATTTATTTATAATGCAGAATATTATTATTTTTTATAATATGATATTTTTATATATTTAAAGGAAATATTTCAGTGTGAAAAGAATTAATCCTCATAGCACTCTTGAGACGAGACGTCAACAACAAAAAACCGCAACATCGTTTAATACAAAAACGTCATTGAAAAATCTTATAAGGGAAAACTCACAGTAAATATATATATACTTGAAAAACGTACGATTTTTCCACTCGAGTTCTCGACTTTCATACAATAGAACAATAACGAACACTTCATCATATTAAAAAAAATATTTTTAATGTAATTTAAAACAATCATTGTCGGTGACGTTATATAAAAACGTAATTTTCTATTGTTATATATATATATATATATATATATGGTCCAAAAATTTCTATGTATTACCTTTTTCGTCGATAGTGTCAATAAGATGCTCATCAATCTTGATGAGGGTTCATGTTTCAAAATCATGTGTCAGCATAGATTCTATCAACGTTGTATATAAATTAGCTTTCGGACGACGATGCACAAAACCAAGTTCAAAATCAATATTTTATATTCAGAAAATATAAATTTAATTCAATTATTTTAATACATTAACAAAATATCAGTTTCGCTCTGATTATTTATCAATTTTCAATATGATAAATTTAACATTCGTATATTATAAAAAAAAAATAAAATAAAATTCGTTCGACTTTCATACGTCTTGTACTATTGAATGTATACACGTATTCTTTTGCACGATTTCGTGTAAGCTTTTTTTCTTTCATTTTCACCCTCTCACGATTCAACTCTTATTTTTTCACATGTATATATATAAATATATATATATATATATATATATATTTTTTCCGTCGTCTGAGCCATCCGTCCGCGTAATCTGTTTTATTTTATGGCTTTTTATTTTTACTGCACAATCTGTTCGCGTTGTCAAATGAAACATGCATTGAGTCTGTCACCATGATAAGACATTCCATTTACGAGGAATAAAGCCTCATCTCCAGTGGGAAACACACGAGGAATCAATGTTCGAGGCTTTCGTTCTGTCCAAGTTAACGTGTCAAATTGTCGACTCCTCTATTTATATACGTGTGCGAATATTTCTTTTATTACTATATAATATATAATAAAAACGAAAAGCAACCAAAAAAAAAAAAAAATAGAAATTATCCTTGTAAAAGATTTAAAAGAATAATTTCTAGAGCTTATCGTTGATCTATAACTATTATTGATTTAATTTTATATAATAATATTTTAATTGGCATTATTTAAAAATTGCTCCCTTTTATATATTATATTTATATTTTAAAATTAATTACGTAACAATTCTACATTTGAAAATATAACGATTGATTTATTTATTTTTTCTTATATCAATTATCAACTCTATAATCAATATTTATAATTATTTATTACTCAAAAAAAAATTACATATTTCCTCATCTATATTATTTCTCATAATAGAATTAAATTATTAAATATATGAAATTAATAATATAAGTTTGAATTCTAGATTCACAAACACTTATATATATATATATATATATATATATATATATATATATATATATATATATAAATATGTATATATATATATATATATATGTATATATATATATATGTATATATATATATATATATATATGTATATATATATATATATATATATATATATATATATATATATATATATATTATTAATGATATATCAATTGCTATTATGAAATTCGTAATGTAAAGAATTGTTTCACGAAAGTACACGTATATATAAATTTCTTTATTATACATTTACATTATATATGTATATGATAATGTTTAATTTTATCGAATAATATATTTCCTCTCCTTTGTAATTTACCAATAATGAAAATTTTATGAAACACGTCAAATGCATATATATGCAAATTAAATTCATTCTATCGTGAATTTAATGATCATTGAGGCGGACGAAAACTGAAATTTTAATAAACTTCATACGCTTTTTCGATATATTTTTACATCTTTTTGAACCGAACGGAAATCGCCAACGTAATAATAATAAACTACAGAGTATTTACAAACGATATATAATTTTTAATTTATTTTTATAAATAAATACATACATATATATATATATATATATATATTAAAATAAATATTTTTTTAATTATAAATGATAGTTTTTTTTTTTAAAACAACAAATGAAATTTTCATACACCCAAGATAAGAATCATAATCCTATCGACGATTATATCCACTATATTTATATCGATATAAAATATGGGGGACAGATTTTATAGTACAGAGGTGGGAAAAAAAAAACAGTTTTGCAACGACTGCAGCAGTTAACATTTCAGACGGTGGTCGAGATAAGACCTACAAGGGGGATGAAAAACATGAACGTCGAAAAACGAACGTGGGGTAGGAAAGGCGAAAACGGGGAGGGGTCGCAGCCAGAGAAAGAACCGCGGATTAACCCTTAGTGTGCGGCCTTAAACCGGCCAGTCCCATATTTAACAAAATAATGTCCGGCTCAAATTATCGAGAACGACCCAAACCATAATACGTACAATAATGTAACTATGGTTTTTCACGAAGATTTTCCAAAGTAAAAGCGATCATAAACTATTATTTCTTATTCTATATATCTATGGTATAAATTATATATATATATATATATATATATATATATATATATATATATATATATATATATATATATAACTGAATTTTACGTTTTTTTTCTTTTACTATAATAATATATACGCGACTGTCAATTGTCAATTTTCATATATAATATGTGATCAAAAAGTAAGGTGAATTTGTTTATAAAACATGAATTCTTTATTTATTCTTCCAAATCAATTATAAATTCCCTTCAAAGTAATCCTTTTTCCAATCCTCGGAACGTTCGGAATAGTCTTTTTCCGGTATAATCTTCAAGATCTTCTTCGAATCGGTTTTTATCCCCACTTGAGTTTGCTAAATAGCCAGAAATTGCACGGAGCCAAATCAGGTAAATACGGTGGCTGCGAAACGATATTAGTCGAGTTTTTTGGCAAAAAATAGTCGCAAAGAACCAATGCTATGAAGGTACTGAGAGTTGTAAACTTACGTATAACTCGAAGATAATTAAACCTTTTAACAAACAGACTTTTTAAAAATGTTTTATATACAGTCTTATCAACCTAGAAAAAATAATTTACAATTTACCTGCCTTCGCCGTACTTTTTGATCACAGTATTCAAACGCTACTTCATTTTCATTGTTAAAATAAAGTAGTCAAACGCTACTTTATTTTTACAATTTAATCTTAAATGATGTTTACAACTCAAAACATAGATCATTTCCAATACCAAAGTTCAACTTAATTAATTTACGATCCAATTTTTCTTTGATTTTCTTCGATTTTGACGGCTATTAACGCGATATATCATACTTTTCACCTGTACGACTTTAACAAAACAATACTTTACGTCATCATAATTATATATATATATATATATATATATATATATATATATATATATATATATATATATATATATATATATATATATATATATATATATATATATATATATATATATATAATTTGAGTTATAAGTTTGACTAAAATAAATACGTCACCATCATCATAAAATTGAAGAACTATATAAAAAATATTTTTTATAATATTATTAATATATAATATAAATTAAAAAAATATATATATCAGGGGTGCACAATCCCTGAAATTTCGAATGCGATCGTTGTCGAAGATGTGGTCATCGCCGGGACAATAATAAAATAGGTGGAATACGGTTCTTCCGAGATCGGCTACTATCGCCAAAACCGCAAAAACCACCTTTCGCAACCCCTGCAGCCCACCCTTTGAAAAACCGACCCCTGATCCAATACTTAGTGAGTAAATTATTGCCGAACACCCGGCTCTGAAATCCCCGACTGATTTATCCGTCGCACTTATACCGTTCCTTCCTTTTTCCCTTAAAACGCTCCGCCACTTTCGCCAACAACCCTTGGTGCTAGGGTTCGATCCCTGAAAAAAAAAATAAGTAAAGTAAAAAAAATAAAATAGTGAAACCTTATCGATACGCCAGCGGTCGACAACTATCAGTTTTAATAGCTGCCGTTGGTCGTTTTTTTTGTTTTTTAGACACTCGCTTTCATATTCGATTGAAATAATCGTCTTTTCTATGAATGATGATATAAATAATAATAAATACTATTTACATATCTTTCAAATAAAATGCAGAGTTTTAATTTTTAAATATCATATTCAAAAGTAAATTCAACCGAGAGTTTTAAAACAACCAGCAAATCCTGAATGTCTACTTTTTTGTCGATAAACTATTTATAATATATAAAATTAATTTGTAATATTTTTATTTTACTAAAAGTAGAATTTATTATTATTTTCTGTAAAATTATGATCGTTTAATATATTAAAATATATAAAATAAAATCATTTGTGAATACATAACAGCTTTTAATTTATGTATCTTATGAAAAATCTTATGATTATAAAAAGATTTCACAAATAATAAAGTACAATGCTATATGAAATATCATTTCAATCAATATATGTTATATTTTAAAACATAACTATTATAATAAATCAAATTTTAAAATAAGATAGTGTGAAAAAAATAATGATTTATTTTATTTCATGATCAAAATAATAATGGATTATATATCATTTTCTTATTAATTAACTAAAAACTAAATACTAGTTAAACATATTTCATAAATGACTTTTTTTTTAACTTTAAAAATATGATATGAAACAATTATGAATACACAATAGCTATTATTTTATATTGCTTACTTATTTAATATGAAATATAACCGCAATCAATCACAACAAAAATCATCATTTTAAACATAGAAATAATATTTTATAATAATAAAATATTAAAATACAATAATTTATTTTTTATTACAAATTGTTTCACGATTGCACATCTGAAATTAATTCGATACAAATATTATATAAGCGCACGCGTTAATAAATCGGTGATGAAAATTAAATTTAAAGAAAAAAAAGAGTGAGAGAGAGAGAGAGAGAAAACCGGAAACGCCTTAAACATTTTTTCCAGTTGAATAACTGCGATCCGTAATTGAGATTAACAATATACTTTTATATTTGCGGCATCGTACATAAATTTCATAAAATATATAAGGGTCGTGGATTTATGCTCAATCGAAATTCCGTTCGCATACTAAAACTAAAGATCCCAGGCTCGTGTCTATTTTATTGGAGGCCTCCGTGAAGCTTATCGATTATATCAATTCTTGAATATTATATTCTATGCTTTATATATATATATATATATATATATATATATATATATATATATATATCTTCGAAATAAGCTTGTCACTGTTTCGCTTGCAAAGCACAACAGAACTCCAAACAAACAGCCCTTACAAATAATACGCAATAATTTCACCTCATCTCGAGAGGATCAACGTAAGCCTCATAAATCAATTAAGCTTATTTTGATAGAAAATTACATGTCTATTTATCGCTACACGTAGTAAACAAATCGTAATTGTGCGCAACATAATTATTCATAAATTTCGCTACATTGTCATCACTGCTGTGCGGCTTATAAAATTTTTAAAAAATATTCTAAATATCAGAAACTTTCATATTTTTGCGCTATATTTTGATAGATAATTTTTTTTAATATATAATGTGCATTGTTATGATTCGTTATTGTATAAAAATTTCTGAATACAAATACTATATATATATATATATATATATATATATATATATATATATTAATATAATAGTGTTTTTTAAACTTTATAAAACAATGCATTTTTAAACGAAACATTTCCACATTTTGATATTTATTCATAACGGTATATATATATATATATATATATATATATATATATATATATATATATATATATATATATTAAAAAAAAGCGAACGGAAACATAAAAAGGAAAAGTTTTTTCCTGAAAAAGACCGGTTTAATTTTAAACATCGTTCGGCGGGAAAATAAATCGTATACGCTGAAAAAAAAAAGCTCCGATTTATATAGCTCGGCTGTTTTTTAATTTAATATTTGCATTGAATAATAATATATTAAAATTAAAATAATGATGAAAAAATTATGCATATTTCTATATTAAATCTCAATTATATTTTCTATCGTACAATTGAAAATATTTAAGTGAATCAATTTTACATCATTATTTAATATATTTTATTATAAATTATATTTATAAGATGTTTTTAAAAATAATATATATATATCATATTCGACATTGTTATTCTTTTTCAATTTATTTTCTAAAAATGTTCATCTCCTTAAGCTTTCTTTCAAGTCGTATTACACATTCATGTGTAAGAAAGCTTCTTCGAAGACTTTTAAAAGTTGTACCAAGACTATGGAAAAGTTAAATATTATTTTCCATAACTTTCCCCCCCCCCCCCCCCGACTTGGATACGCATTTTAAGGGATGAGGAACGCATTCCGCCCTTTGTGTTTACTCACTAGTTTACAATTGTAAAATATTTTTATACTGAAATTTCTTTTAAAGTGTTTCAAAAAAAAATTAAGTTTTATATATTGGACTTGCAATGCAAAAGCGAATATCCACTTTAAAATTTCATATACGTTCATAAATCTATTATTTATAAATTTTAATGTGAATTATTGTAAATATTATTATTGAAAATATAACCATCAAATATAGATTCATATCTTATGGCAAACTAAATTTTAAATTGAAACTAAAATACAAATAGAAAAAAATAACTGATAAATATTTTGAATGATTTTTTTATTAATAACAAATATAAAATTATCTATTTAATTAAATTGCATATTTTTACGTTAAATTTGCAAATTTTCAAGCAATATTTAGAACTGTTATTCCTGATACTGCCGGATCATAAATTTGCAAGTCATGGAAAACTTTCTTCCGGCGGGTTGATTATTTACTAAAAGGGGTGAAAACCTTGTATTTAAACGATGTATTAATTAACACTTCATCTACATTCGAATTAAATTTCAAAACGGGCGGTCGCATTTTATAGAAGAAATTAAATATTTCCGACAAATTTAAATCGCACATTGAATATATTATTTATGGAAAATTATTTTCTAAATAAAAACAATACATTATACATATAAATAAAATTCTTTGAAAAATATTTCCACTATTTTATAAATAATTTGTATAGATTTTTAAGTATTTTTTTATTGTAATTACATATAAACCTACCATTACCGTTCAATTTGATTGTTATCAAACTTTATACTTTTCTTAGAATATGCATACAATGACATTTCAACAACAATTTGACTATTATCCACGTTTAATTATAAAAATAATAACTACAGTCAGTTCTCAACTTACGACGGGGTTCGGTTCCACAACTTTGAAGTAAGTCGAATTTCATACAAAAATAAATAATATAATACGATAGACATATATGTATATATTATATAAGCAAATATAATGGCTTTTATTTCTGATTTTTAATTTTTAATTGTTATTATTTTAGTTGGTTAATTAAATAACTACATTCATAAATAAGTATATATATATAAGCATTATTCTGGCTTATGGTCGATTATCAACTGAGCTACTGGTATTCATTGCTGTCTCTTGAGATTTATCAACGAGTGTAATAGTAGTGCTTTTTATTTTTATAAACAAATCCAATTTTGTATGGACAATTTGTTTTTTCTTCTCGTTATAAATATCATCATAACAGGCAATTGCTTGGTGAATATTGCGTTGTATCTTCAAAAATCCATCGTTGTCTGTCAAAAATGTCAAAAGTCGTCAGAAGCGTGCAAGATTATATTAGATATGTATGTGACGAAAACTATAAAAAAATTGACACATTTTTTAGAAAAAAAAATATGAAATTTTTCGTCGTAAGTGCGAATGGTTGTAAGTCGAAGTGGTCGTAACTCGAGAACTGACTGTACTTATATGTCGGTCATTTTGACGCGACACGACAGGAGAATGTATATAAGAAGTATACGGATTAAAAAAAACACATTTATCAGGAAATTCTTGAATTTATTAAACGAATGAAAAAAAAATCATTATCAATATAAAAATATATACATTGAAAATTTTAACAATCAATTAATTAATTTAATATGATATTAAAAAAAAATCTAATTTATCATCGTTGATTCGACGAATCTGAAAACACGTCTGACCGTAAAAGAGCGGCCGGTTTAATTAAATTTTAATTATATACGGTCAACGACGGATTATCCGGTCCGAATGGGCGAAACGCAATAATGCAGCAAAATTTTGTTAGCGTCGAATCGAATCCGCGTTCCGCAGATCGAAAACAAACAAATTAATCGCATTGTAAAAAAATCAAAAAAAAAAAGAAAATACCAAAAAAAACCGGAGGCCGCTTTAAATTCTCAATACACACACGCACGCATATATATATATATATATATATATATATATATATATATATATATATATATATATGTGTGTGTGTGTGTGTGTATATATATATAGAAAATAAAAATAAAAATCAAATCGTACACGTAAAGAGTTATTTCGATCTTGTGAACTTTTGCAGTTAAATATCAATTTGACCTACGAGTTCCCTTTGTGCACAAAATCGCCCCCTTTTTCCAATGCTTACGCTCCAACGGATTACCGTAATTGCTTTCGGTTTGCCAGATCGAAATCGCAATTGTAATTTGGACCGTAAGCATAGAAACGTCGCCGTTTTCCATTTTTTTTTTCGGTGTTTTTTCCCCCTTTCTACTCTTTATTTTCATATATATATATATATATATATATATATATATATATATACAAATATATATATTTTATTTTCGAAACTTTTATCTTTCGAATTTTTCCCCTACGGCTATTGTTATATATATATATATATATATATATATATATATATATTCTATTTAGAAAATATACCATTTATCGTTTTTGAATCGAAAGCGGGAACGTATATCTGTTATAAAACATAAATATATCGTAGAACTCTTTTTTTTATCTAGATAAATGTCAAAAGTGACAAACTAGTGATCAAAAATAAAAAAAAATCATTTTAATTACAAAAAATAATAAATAAATCAATCCGATTCGAAGGTCTTTCGTTTCGAATTGCGACGATATTTTTGCTAGAAAATCTGATATGAAACTACATTTTTTATTCAAATCATTTTTAATAAAAATATATTGCTTTTGATTTGTTCTATAAATCATATTCAAGATTTGTACACTTTGAAGTAACATATATGCATTTTTTAATAAAAAAAAAATATCAAGAAAAATAGTTCAATAATTTTAATATATTTTTTTTAATTTATGATAACGTTGAAATGAAATAACAATTTTTTTCAATATCAAATTTAGACAAAAATACAAATTATATTTTTATTATATAATTATTTTCAAACTGTTTTTGAATACTTTTAAAAATAGATAACGATACATTATATGGACAAATATTACCTCCACCATCCATAATTAAAATAAATCACGATCGTCACAATATTCAGATCAGTATTTGTCTATATATAAAATATTTAATCTTTAATTTAAACGTATTAAAATACAGATTTCATTGCATTTTGACTCTATTTATTTATATATATATATATAAAAGCCGCTTTTATATGATAGTATCGCGTTCAGAAATAGTATTTAAGGATTGAACAGGATAATCTGGAAGCGTTTAGTTTAAATTATATTGGATTTATCGTTCACGTCTTTGGTTAAACACCTGCATTTTCGCATTACAAGAACGTTCCACAACAATGCGTAATTTAAACGACAAATACTTGACGTTGCGGAATGCAATTTAAACGACACACACACACACACACACACATATATATATATATATATATATATATATATATATATATATATATATATATATATATACAAAATAGGGACAATAAGTATTGTAGAAACCGACTGCTTGATCTTTGCCGTGAGTATGTCGTATGTGAACATTATTGTATGAAAATATATGAAAATTTATATTGAAATTGTGGTTAAATGTAAAATTTTGAAAAAATAAAAAAAAAATTTTTTATTATTTATAATAAAAATATTTTTCTTACATTGAATATTATCATGTATTTAATGTAAATTAGTAAAAAAAAATGTATAATCAATTTTATTTGTATATGAAATATAATTTAATTTAGTTATTGTTTATTTATAGAAAATTCGAATCAAAAGTATATTAATTAATATCGGAATTATATAAAAATATATACTTTTACAAATATGATTATTTAATACAAATATCATAGGAAAATAATAAATAAATAAAAGCCTGAAGAAAATTATCGAATATTTTACATGAATGGAATACTTTTATATAATTTTATATAAAAAAATTCTTATAAGCATTGAAATTACATAAATAAAATATAAAAAAATTCAATAGGCAAGAGAATTTATTCTTTTATACTCTAAATTCATTTACATGTATAAAATATATATAATAATAAAGTTTAATTATTTGCATAAAAAAGAAAACATCATAATTTTAAAAAATATAATAAAATAAGTTTCCTAAACTTTATATAACTTTATTTAACAATTAAAGTATCATATTTCACAATAAAAAAATATAAAATAACCAATATATTTTAAAAATATTAACAAAAATTTTGAAAATACTTTATAATCCATTTTATTATTAAAAATATACAACAAAATAAACTCATATTTTTCACATAAACTTTTTAATTAGCGCTCATCTCTTTTAGTTAAAGTTTTACAAATAAATACACAAATGAAAAATTCATATTTATTCATTTTTAAACTGCAAACTAAAAAAAGGAAACCCCTTCACCTTAGATTATTGTCGTAATTTTGCACGTTATAACCATCTTAAAAATATACCGCAAAACTAAAAATCCTATTTTATATTACATATATTCAGTTTATTTTTACACGATTCGCAATCTCCGTGTTTTTAACGCCCTTTAAACTGCATGCATAAAACCCTTAATCTTACCCTCTCTTAATTTCGCGGCCGGAAAACTGTAATCCCGAAATCCGGAAAACGTTCTGGACCATCTGACTTTTCCGAAACGTTTCATCCCCCGTCTGCAAACACCAACCCTAATTGCCATGGAAAAACTTCACCTGATCGCCTTATTTTTACTAAATTTTCTTTTCATATTTTTTTTTTCAAAATTCAAAAGACCGCGTTAATTTGAAACAAACCGTTTATATATATATATATATATATATATATATATATATATATATATATTATTTTGATTTATTTTATTGCACTGTAGAAGGTGGCGCGTTATACGAGTATTCCTCGTTTACAAAGCGTCGACTTTATATTAAAATTTTCAAAACGCAACGCCAACTTTATACAAAACAATTTGCACCGAATTAACTTTAATTTTCGACTAAATTCGCAATAATAAAAGCTCGACAATCCCGCAGGGTGAAAGTTCAACTACACAAAAACATATATTTGCAAAAACACAAACGTTATCGTAGATGCAAATGAATGAAAAAAAAATGATGAAATTTTTCATTTTGTATACTATGACGTTTAATTCAATTATTTATTAAAAATATTGTTTTTAATCAATTTTTGGTAAATTTATTTTAAAAATAATATTTTTATTACGCGCGCGCGCACACACACACACACACACACACATATATATATATATATAATATTTTTTAAAAGTACATAAAACATAGATAAATTATGTAATTAGCCACAAATTTGATTTTAATCGAAAAATAATTCTATTCTATTTTTACTTGTTTTTACTTGGCTACCTTGTTTAACTTGAAGAAAGTTGAAACAAAAAGTTCAATTTTCCATCATTTTTTTATATAAATTGAAGATATGTATTATAAGATGTTTATCGGCGTAGGTCTGAGACTTCACAGAGTACTCAAAAATAAAAATAGTGTAGCTTCATTTCTTGCACAATATGAATTTTGTAAATCTGCAAACCCAAATCTTCCATAAAGTGGATGCAAATAGCTCCAATTGTTGAGCACCATGACGAATGGACTCATTTGGGTCCTCCTCGATACTAAGCTTTACAGCAGCAATAGCTTCTTCGGTTCGCATTGTGTGACATCTCTGACAATGCCAGTTATCCTGTAGAGTAAAATTAGTGCACAATTGATTCATAATTATTCGAAATAATTGCTCTATTAGATGATTATATCGAGCGTAAAATGTACGAAGAGCCCGATGAGTTTCTCAAATTAAACCATGGTTTTTGTAAAAAAAAAAAATGCAGAATTTATAAACTTTGTTCAGATATTAATCGATACATGATATAATGGCCTATAAAACTAAATATAAACCAAGTAATAGCTGTCAAAATGGTGTACATATCAAAAAGTGTTCCTAATAAAAAGTTTTATATTATTAAATATGAAAATAAATTTTATTATATATTATTAATAATCGATTATAACTGATTATGGAAACAATATAATTTGTGTTTATGTATATATAATATAAATAGTATTTTTTTTTTTTTATTATGAAAAGAACACAATAATAGACAACAATACGAAGAAATATGAAGAACACGAAGCGGAAAAAGATGAACAAACAAAAGTTTTAATTTTAAATACTAACAAAGTCGAAAACTTAACGGAGGAATACCTTTTCGAAATCGAGACCGCCGCCATCTTAACTCACCCGCCAACGCCATTTTGAAAGCAGTTTTAATGAAGTGCTGCTATAGTTCAAATAGACGCCCGGGACTTAATAAGTTGCGAGGGGCGCAAACTTCTGCCGGAGCTTTCGAGTTACTCCGATTACGGGGCAATAATCCTCCATCCGTCCCCCTCGCATCCCCCAAAACGCCCACCCCCTCCGAAAAAGGGCAAAACGGGAGTTGCGGGATGAAGCAAGGGGAGCTTTCTGAAAAGTGGGCCGTCTGAAAAGCGTCAGACTTGAAAATCGAAGTACGAAATACAGGCCTATCAATGCGAAAAGAAAATCTTTCGAAACCGGATAATCCGGTCGACGTACGATCGATCACACACACACACACACACATACACTAAACAACGTTCGCTTTCAACGAAAAGTGTACGAAAATAAATAGGCGAATTCGAACGTCGTCCGACATATGTGAATATTATTTACTAATATATGTGATATATTATAATAAATAAAATTAATATAAAAAAAATGTACTTTTTTTATTCTAACATCAATATTGAGAATATAGTGTTATCACTAATATAATGTCTCATTTTTATGCGATCGTTTTTTTTTCTTTAATGCGCTACTGAAAAGAATTAAAGTCAAAATTCGCTACAATATCATTTGTCAAATTTAAAAGAAGGCCGATCGTCTTATAAATAAATAAAAAAAATGTATACATTTATATATATATATATATATATATATATATATATATATATATATATATATATATATATATATATAACGAAAATCGATCATCCTCGACCTTGGTATGGAAGGACACGATATTATGAAAAAAATACATTATTTCGTCCTATCAAAAGTCAAAGGATATAAGTGAAGTATCTCCGTATTAAAACTGTCTGACTCGGTCGCTCTATTTGCTCAACTCTTCCTCAATAAAAAATAATAAAAATGTTCATAAATTTTGATATTGATCTGAACTAATCCTGAAGTATTTAATATTGAACTTTAAACTTATCCGAAACCGATTGATTAGTCTATTAGTCTATTCCGTTAATGTCGTCCGTCGTTCAATACATTATTCAACGATTTCAGCTTTTAACTTGTCGACTTTATACACATTATTCTATATTGCAATTTTGTTATAATAATTAAAAACACGAAAATATTTTGTAAATTTTGATCATTATCATAAAGTAAAATATATAATATTTTTAACAATATATATATATATATATATATATATGTGTGTCCAAAATTATGAAAGTGATTGAATTCATATTATGTGATCAAATTTGATTCGAGCAAATTAATTTTAAAGTAATAAATTTTTAAAACACTTATATTTTTTAGCGATTCCATTATCGTAATTCTATGAAAAACATAAAAATTTTAAGCAAACTTGATGTTTTATTTTTTTTTATATAGTAAAAATTGACAAACAAACTTCTTAATACACAAACAATTGTTATAATAATTGACATACTCTGCTTAAACTTTACATAAATTACATTAAATATTATATTAATTTAAAATATATATATTTCATGTCAAATGTGATTATATTGTATGACTTGGACCACTTTCGTAATTATATTAATATATACATTTAACGTTAAAATTAGTGATATTTGATACGAATCATTAAATTTTTCAATTTGCATCATATATATCATGCGGCTTTCAAACGTCCGACGTTCTTATTGTCGATCAAAACGGGGGACATTTTCCATTAGTCGAACGATTTTGAGACGTCCAAGTTATCGATGTACGAGCAACGAGTTAATAGCGCAAAAACGACAATTGCCAGACATGAGAAATCACTTTATACTATGATGATGGCGGTTACAAAAAAAAACTGTAATATTTTTATTATGGATTTACATTGGCGCTCAAGATTAGCGATGTTCACTACTGTTAGTAATAAATCACCCCCCCCCCCCATACACTCGTAAGAATCGAGAATATCCAAACCGTTTCAACATTTATATATGTATATATATCTATATATATATATATAAATAAATAGAAATAACCATCAGAACGGCTCTAGCGTCGTACATTTGAAAGGGAATGATTTAAGGTCCGTAATGGATTGTGATAGAGTTCACTATTTGTGTTTAGACTGAGATGCCGGTTGGGTCGATGTGAAGATGGAAATTTTGAGAGTGAGTGAAAACGGGGTCGTTCAAAACCCCGTTTTCGTATAAATAAAACGACCCATATGAATATATATATATATATATATATATATATATATATAAATATTTTGAGAAATTTTATATCAACTATATGAAGATATATTAATTATTAATCGACTTGTAAACGCGCATACTCAATGTACGTGTATTTAAAAAGTTTTCTCATACCTTATTCTTGATAATCCAAAATGGTGGATTATCTACGAAAAGTTTATTTTGGAATGGCTTCGTTGAATTAATATTTCATTGGCTTTGTTTGTTCGCTTATCGAATAATAATATTTTAATATTTTGATTATATATATATATATATATATATATATATATATATATATTATTCATTTAACAATTGATTTATCATATTATGATAAGAATTTGAAAAAAATATATATCGTTTTTAACACTGAATAAGTTATATATTTTTATATTTCTGAAATATTTTTCAGTTTGTTTTTTTTTCTTAAAAATGCCGACTGAAAAATGAGAGTCTGCAAAAATTTTCACGTAGCCCGCTCACAATACGCAAAAATTGCGTATCGGATGGAAAACCGGCATAAACGCTTCCGTAAATGTTGACAACCCCTGACACTATGGCTTCCTATTGTGCCTGTTTTTTATATTCACTTATATATATATATATATATATATATATACATAGGCATATAATGTCTGCGATTATTCAATTTTCCTATATTTTGACGAACTTTTCTGATATTTCCATATACCGTTGTTTCATCTTTAAATTTTTCGAATATATTGCCAATAATAAAAAAAAACATTTTAAATTATATAATTTGTATTATATCAAACATTTTAATTATTATAATGTTTTAATATGATAACAATTCATTAATTATTGCTTTGAATTATTTAATTCACGAATGAATTTCGTATAGATTAAACGTTCTTAATTTATATCACAAGAGATTGTTGATCTTATTACACTATATCGATCAAACTAAATAATTATCGAAGTTATAATTATACTGTAAGCTCTATTAAAGCATTAATTATAACCGTTATACCGTTATTTATCCGTTTATTGGTTATTAAACGTAAACGTTCCACTTTGATTTATATAATAAAACAATCATTAAAATTATATCTAGTATTGATTCGAACCGCAATCTTCAAGTAATATAATATTTTATCTACATTCTATATTATTATATTTGTAAATAATATATAAATATATATAGTGTTTCGACTATTACATATAAAAGATTTTATTATTACAAAATTTGATATATATATATATATATATATATATATATATATATATATATATATATATTTCATATTTAAAACAAAACATTTTTAATGTATTTAAAAGTAATTAAGTCATATTTAGATAAATTTAACTGCATAAACGTAACAATATTAGTCATAAACTAAGCGATAAATTCGCCAATTTTTAAACAAGACTTTCGCAAACGCGGAATAATAGGGCGGAAATTGTTAGAAAAAGCAGGATGCGGACAAATTTTACTACAATATAATAATTTTTTATACGTACATCGTATCTAAAGCAATACATTTTTAAAATGTAATCATTTAAACGCGTATTAAATTTTTCAACATAATAATTTTGCATTTTTTTCAGCGCGACACTTACGCAAACGGGGGACGATAGGGCGGACATTAATATAGAAAGGGGGACGCGGACAAATTTTTCCCAATTCCGAATACAATATAGTTATTGACAAAACATTCACAAAACGTGATATATTTCTATCGTTTTACACATCATTGTTGCGGTAACTGGGCAATGAAGAGTTGACGTTCGGCAAGTGAAGCGATTTCAGACGTTTCTACAGGGATGAACGGCATTATATTACAGAACGGAGAATGCTGAAGGGCTGTAGTATGTGTGTATGTGTAGCAAAAAGGAAAGAGTTCGTCCCTTCTCTCCCTTGAGCCAGTGACTTCGTGATTATGTTATGTTCGGGCCATTAATAATGTCGAAAGCGCCCAATTTCCTAAGGGCTCGTGACTTGTCGGCGTGCCCTGGATCAGGACGAACGGCCGAAGCTTCCACATCTAATGGAACACGCAATTTTTACGGTACGATCGAATAAATCTGCTAGAATTATGGGTTTTAAGTGTGTACAGTGTCGTCCGTTGAAAAAGTGACGTCCGATAAATTATTATTATTATTTATTTTATATTATGTTAATAATGTGCGATGTCCGTGATAGTGTTCAAATCATGAAAAATCAATATATATATATATATATATATATATATATATATATATATATATATATATATTATATTACATATTTAATAATATTAAAAAAATATTTTTTTTTCAATAAAAAAACACTACATATATAGTAAGTCTTCATTTGATTAAAAATTCCATACATTTTACACTAATAATTATTTTTATATATTTATTTATTTTTTCTTTATATTTTTTTCTATAATATAATAAATATATAAATATAAATCTCACTTTATAATCAATAATTTTCTTTAAAAAAAAAAAACACTATCAAAAATAATTCTATATTTTATATTAGAATATATTAAACTAAAATTAGACAATTTTTTATATTGTTATAATGATCGCTCAAAGTATATAAAATGAAAACATTTTATAAATTAAAATGACCAATACTCACATGTTTGTGAATCGTCATGTTTGATACATAATTGAAACTTTAACAATTTTTTCTTTACAATTTTAAAATTAATTTGACCAATTTCATCGTATCCTCTATTACAACAAACTATTATTCTCAATAATATTCTTCTTTTTATTATAAAAAAAAATTGGTTACGTTATATAAATATTATATATATATATATATATATATATATATATATATATATATATATATATATATACAGGCGTTTCTCTGTATAGCGTAACGCTCGTTTTTCACCGCGGAAAGGATAAAAAGGACTCCATCATTAACGTGTAGCCGTGATCTAAACCTTTGCTCGTTTAACGGTTTTTATCTGATAGAATGCAGTTAAAAGCTCTACGGTGTATCGATGACTATAGTATAGTAGTTGTATCGGCAACTAATGGGCGGTTATGTGCCAAATGTGCCGTGAACACGATTATCCAAGTGTAAAATACGAAAAAAAAAACATTTACCTGAAAAAAAATACTTTTTTTTTTTGGCGCCAAAATTGGCTTCATCGACTATTTCAAAACGGATGAAAAGATATATCTATATAAATTATTATTTTTATTTTATAATATTATAATTAATTGTTATATTAAATATATTATTGTAGTGCGAAAAATAATGTAAAATTGCGAACAATTTGATTTAAAATATATGTTTTACATATAATATTCACATAATACGTATATTGAGATAATAAATCTGATTAAAAATTTAATTCGCGGAAAAGTTTGTTGCCCACGAATTTTAAATTTAATTTTAATGGCATTTCAAATAAATCCTGTCGAGTGTCTATCAATTAAAAATCATTAAAACTAATTAATTTACACGTTTTATAATTATAAAGTAGCATTTTGTTCTATGTAGATTTCGTCAATTACTTTTATAAAATAATTTTATAAATAAATCGCAAATCGCTCATTTTACAACAGAGCACTCTCTATAAAAAAATAAAAAGAATATTTATCTTTTTTTTTCTAATATAATTTACATTTAAAAAATAAAGCTAATGAAATTTATCAGAGTGGATAATTTCAATGGAATCGATCATTTCTATAATACTTGGAAAGATATTTTTTTCGTATAAATAAATATATATATATATATATATATATATTTTCAACACATCTCCGTATAATGCATATAAAGTACTTTTATATTTTATACATAGTATGAAAAAAATACGCCTCTTATGGAAGCTCGCTATTTTTTACCCACCTTTTCGTTTATTTTGAATAATTTATAATAAAATATCGTCGAGTGCGCTCTTTTCTGTTTTCAACATATTAAAAATGCGAATATATATATATATATATATATATATATATACAAAGCAACCCACTTTTTTGTTTTTTATCCACGGTTCGTTCTTCTCTTAGCATCAAAGTGGAATATAAATCGTTAGCATCTCGCTGTTTGGCTCACTTGATGAAACCGGAATATTCTTATTGACATAAGTCGCTTATGAGAAAAGTTTCTCACATGAATAAGTTTTCAACTGTCGACTTTTCAGTGAAGGAAATTTATCGAAGATACGATGCGAAATTCGCAGCTGAAAAACCGGAACGAAAATCGTCCGACAAACGTTCCGTTATGCGAGATTAATATAGAAAAAATTAGATCACTCAAATCTTATATTATTATATTATATATAATATACTATCAAAATTAAAATTTTTATTTTATATATATATATATATATATATATATATTGATCCTTTGCACTCGAGATGATAAAATTATTAATACATACAAATTAATGAATAAAGCTTTTATATTTTAAACTTCTGCTGTTTAGTGATTTTATATAGACTATATGAATATTTCAGATTTAATTAAAAAATACTATATTGAAGTATACTGATCTATATAATTGTTTAATTGATCTATAATATATTTATATTTTTTTTTGGTAAGATTATCAAGTTTGAATTATAAAAAAAACAATTAAATTTCAATACATAAAATTCAGTTTAATCTATGGTAACGTTAATTTAAGATTAGAAAATTGTATCTCTATTTAAAAGTATAATTTTACTTTTCATACTATTATACGGAAAGAGTATGAAGATTCGTTACAAAGAAATTAATATAAATACTCGTTATCGAATATCTACATTAAATCAAATGGTGACAAAACGACACAAATGGTTAAAAAATATAATAATTTACATAGTAAATATATCTAAAATATTACATAACAGAAGAAAAAAAATTCGGCATAGTAGCGATATATGAAAGTTTGCCGCTCGATCGACTTGGTTCATACAAATTTTTGAAGGGTGATATTACATTATATATATATATATATATATATATATATATATATATATATAAAGGGATTTTTATAACCGAATAAAATAAATCAAATGCGGCTTGAAGAATGCGATTTTGGCTAGCGGTGGCTTAGCAATTTATTTTCTTTGCCTTGAACGACAGTTTTCTCATCATGTCGGTTCCGGTTTGATTCTGAAGTCGAAGGTGTATGATTCTGTACACATATAAGTTAAATTCATATATAAATTATAGTCAAACCAGAACCCCTTTCTTTTATAGACATGTGTGTGTGTGTGTGTGTGTACGATATTTGATATAGAAATGTATTAAAATAAAATATAATCTATTTGAAATATAGCGTTGATATTTTTTTCATATATAATATTCATATGTGAAAAAATATATATATATATAGTATTGATATAGTCAGAATTAAATAAGAAAAATAATTTTAATTGAATATTTTAAAATTTTATTTTACTTGTATAAATGTAGTTTTTGTAAATTTAGATATATAGCAAACGCTTTTAAGTTTTCCCTTTTTTTTACGAGCAAGTCGAATTTATTTCAAACAAATAAATCCTTACATTTATATTTGCAAACAATACAAAAATGTTACAATGAAAAACCAATAATGAAGTCTTAAAAATATATTGTTTCGAAATGAAAGAATTATTGCAAAAATGTAAAATGGATTGAAACTGCAGTGTTTTAACATTGAATAAAATTTTTCCAATATTTCTCCAATTAAAATGAAAATTCGATAAGTAAGCAAAAAGATGACAAAAAAAAAACAATTTTAATGCTCTCAGTTATAAAAATATTTAAAAGAATTAATGCATAAAATATGTATAACTATATCGATATTGTAAAAAATGTATAATTATTTTCATTGAAAAAAATAAAGGTATTGCACTATTTTTCGCATGAAAACCTTCATTGTTGAAAACGAAAAAAAAAAATATGCGAGTACGAAATTGTAGATAAAAAACTGATGTAATCGTAGAACAAAGAAATTTTTCACAGCAATTTGAATTCAAATTTAACAATATTTTTCATATAACGAAAACCGAAAGAAAACACTTGCCAATATACGAATGTAAAATCTATGAATCGTTATTTGCTCGTTAGTGAAGTTCTATCGTTCGTTTCTGACTTCAAACTCTATTTTTTTTTTCTTTTAGAACGATTCATTTATATCAAATAGAAATTCTGGATAGATATCAAAAAATGGTACAGATCAATTATATATATGATATATATATAAAGTTATAGAAATATATTTTTATGTATATTATTAAAATTTAATTTTAATATATTGAAATGAATAATTTATTAAAAAGTTTTAAGTCCAAAAAACTAGAAATAAAATTCGACTAATGGATTTAAATGTAATTTTAAAAAATCTTCGAGAAAATATGTCGAAAATTGATGAGCTGTCGTTCAAACTGAAGACATTGTGCTGATGCATCGAAATGCATATTAAAATGTCAATGTTGCTCGATGTGTTCAATCAATCAGGTTTTCGCTACATAGACAAAAAAAAATATTTTCAATATTGATGCACTTGTGTCCTTACGACGGTATTTTATACGTTTTTGATTATAAGATAATATAAAAAGTCACCTGTCATAGAATTAATAATATATTTTATCTTTTTAAATATTATTTATATTTTGAAACGAGAATTGTACTGAATTATATATATGAATAAATATGTAAATATCATTAGACGTCAATTTATATCAATTTTCATATCGAATAATATTACATTTGTGATTACAATCACACGAAATATCCAGTCGGTGATTAGTTACTATGACAAAATTCACCAATATATAGATAAGCTCTCATTATCCGATTATCGTGTATACGAGTATAAAAGGACCTAACAGTCCGTTCGCAATTACGATAATAAACCTTGACGGGCACACATATTATAAAGCAAACAAGCTACACGTGCGCTAGGCTAGCCGGCTCTACAGAACGGGTGGGCTCGAGGGAGAGCGGTTAGTTGTCCTTTAAATCTCAATCATTACTCTATTTCAATCCTATCACCCTTTTTGGATAGCGTTTGTGGATAGGGAAATGGGCGGGTCTTTATTTATATGGTAAAACGTAACATTCCGATGAATGACTGTGTTGTTGGCTTGTTTACCCTTTTCAAATCGACAAACCAAAATTGAAGAGAGCTCTAGCCGTTTTCAAACAGATTCGCAATGACAAATATGCGTTATAGATTTTGTTTCGTAACGGTGTATGGTCATTATATGTGCTATCAATAAAATTTTGACGTTTACAATTATTATATTGTATGAAACACCTTCTAATTTTATAATTTTCACAATGAATAATACGTGTGCAGATATATTTAACTCTCTATATTGAATATATTTTTTGTACGCGATACAAAAAAAAAATTTTTTTTTTGACCCAGTTCTGTGTTCGTAGATTGAATCGGTATATTATAATAAGTCGATAATAATAATAGTATGTAGATATTGAAAGCGAAACAAAATAAGATTATTATTATTTCAATTAATAAAAAACGACATTTTTGCAATAATAGATGCGTTTTTGAAAATTGATTTAAAATAAATGTAAAATATGCATCTCGTTTAAGGAAAATCTTCAACGAGCACTAAAACGGTGAAGTTTAATTTAAAAAAGTGCTTTATAATGTCTCATTTTTTTTGTTAAAATCACTTTTATTTCCAATTTGGAATCATAAAATAATAATCCTCTATACGAATCACCGTCACAATAATCACAACAAATTTAAAATACTAAACATAAAATTTTAATAGAACTCTACATATATATATATATATATATATATATATATATATATATATATATTAAATTTAAATGTGTATAATTTATATTTTATTAAAATTAATCAATTAATTTAAACGTCATATATTTACATTTAAATTTTTACCGTTGAATCATGTTTAACATCATCGTGTTCGCGTTCGTCACACTTAATAAATATTCAAAGAAATGCTTACAGAATGAATGTTTTAAATTGATATATATATATATATATATATATATATATATATATATATATATATATATATATATATATTTATATATACATATATATATATATATATATATATATACATATATATATATATATATATACATATATATATATATATATATATATATATATAACATCGTACGTGAATACCATATTTATTCGTGTAAATATTTCGAAACCGTTAAGGGTTCAAGAGCGCACAGGAAAGGAATGGGTCAGGATTTAATGCGAACGTATTGTTAATTAAATAGTGGAGGCGTGCAAACAAAGAAAATGTAAATTGAGACGAGAGATCGTCAGTGCCTCATCCCCCCCCCCTCCTTTTGGGGCACGTCTTTTCCTACCCATCTTTCGGGAATAAAGGGTATTTTATATATATATATATATATATATATATATATATATATATGTATATGTATTATACGTGTGTGTTTTGGGTACACGTGGGGTCATAATATGGGGCACGTTTTCACTCGATTCGTTGAATTTCGGTTGTTTTAAAAGCGCATTTATAAGTTTTTAAACGTTACGCGAGGTTTTTGTTCGCGAACAATAACAACGAGTTGAAAGAAGGAGAGGGGGGGGGGGTCGGTTTCTGTTAATTCGGTGATGTGAGATAGATGTATGGTCGATTATGTTAATTTTAAATGAGCTTAAACCGCAGATGAATTATGCTATTTTTTAATAAATTAAATTATATTATACGATTTTGTAGAATTCATTTTTAATATATATATATATATATATATATATAAATATATATATATATATATATATATATATAAATATATATATATATATATATATATATATATAAATATATATATATATATATATATAAATATATATATATATATATATATATATATATATATATATATATATATATATAAATATATATATATATATATATATATTTTTTGATGTTTAATTTTTTTTACTAACTTTTAATATTGAAAAGTAATGATATTTTTTTTATGAAATTCATGATAAAGTTTTAAAACTATTTTATTGAATTTTCTTCGAAAAATCTCTTCTCAAAATATAAATAAATTTAAGCAAAATACGTTTGCTAAATCTTATATAAAATAAAAAAATATATTAAATATTTTGTAATATAGTAAATACATCATTTTTATACGTTAACGTTTTTTACTAATATGTAAAAAATATTTAACAACAATCAAAAATAAATTAACTTAAACCAACAGATATAATATATATATATATATATATATTTATTTATTTCATTATAATATAATTTAAATATCGTTCAAATAGTGACAAATTATAATATATTCCACAGTATAAATGATTAAATTCAATGTAATCAATCTCAATTTAAAAATTACATATTTATAAAATTAATAATATAACGATATATATATATATATATATATATATATATATATATATATATATATATATTTGCAAAAACATGTAATAAATCAATTTTATTACACGTCAACAAAAACCGACGGTTAACCGCTCATATTATAATAACTATATAAAATAGGCTATGCGGTTTTAATCGTTTTCATAATAAACCGCATGCGTTCAATTAACATTACGGGGGTTGAACATTATTTGATTGATATCGTAATTATAATATTATTTAAATACACTCAATTACCATTTTACATGAAGTATACATTTCGTCAATAATCATAATTTAATGGCAATACTTTAAAAATATATATAGAAAATAGTTACATGTATTTGCACCATTGTGTATATGCATATTTAACAAATTATCGAATCGACTTTGATCAAATATGAAATTTAATTTTAATTTTCAAGTTTTCCTTTATTTTATCTACGCATTATATCGTTGTACGGAGCCATATCTGGCGAATATAGAGGTTGATGCGTTAAAATCGTATTGCCTTTTGCCAAAAAATCACTAATTTCATTATTATTTCGCCGATTATATTAATTCAATTATTACATTTTTTTTTTATTGTTGTTTTAGTACATATATAAGATAATTTTTTTTCTGAAACAAGAAAATTTCTATCACTTTTTAAACACACCATATATATATATATATAAATATATATATATATATATATATATATATATATATATATATATATATATATATATATATCACGTGGACGTAAATAAAATTGCCTGTTTTCGCAGTTAACCGCATTTTCGACGGCGACGTCATTTAATCCCCATCGGATAGTATAGTTTGAGCGTCGGTTCGCCAACCTTAAGCATACTTACACGTGTCGTAAAACGAGGTGGGGCTGGCGGATGGTTGACGGTATACGTTCGTTACACGGTGTACGACAATGACACGACAACGACAACGACGCCCGTTCTATTATATATATATATATATATATATATATATATATATATATATATATATATATATATACGAAAAGCCTCCCGAAATATTCACGAAGTGTGATGTGAGCCGGGGGGTAGAGGGTTAACACATAAGGGTTTGTGTCGTCACAGTAACGGGCCCGCGCATAGTTCCATTCAATTAGGAAACTTAAACCACCATAAAACCGACACGGGTTTACCGCGACGTTCAATTAAAATGCAAATTGCGCAAAATTGCACCGACATTTTATTTTTGTAAAAATATATATATATATATATATATATATATATATATATATATTCGGTAGATATTTCGGCTTCAATGCTAGCTTTTAAATTAACAAACAAACACTACACGAGAAAAAGAGAGAATCCGAGAATTTTGATTTTTTTTCTGATGTGGGGGTGAAAAAAAATTGATTCGTTTTATAATATAATGTTGATGTTTTCTGCGATTTCCGCTTGATTTATAATAACAATTATATTGTTGATAACTATTTTATTTATCTGGCTTCACGCTCGTTATTAATATTTTTCATATTTGTAAACGTATTTTATTTAATTATTTCGTCATTTTTAAATTAATGATTATATTTATCCACAAAATACAATTTATATTTCTATATATTTTTTTAAAGAATATATATTGTTTTTTATATATTTATATTTCTATATTCGTCTATTATAATTTATAATTAATTTTATTTCCATCATTCAAATATCTATTATTGCATATAAAAAAAAATATCACATAATAAATTTTCATTTATTAATTTAATGTATAAAATCCAAAAAGACATTTGATATATAAATATCTAATTAGTCTGCGAATATTCAAATTCTTTACATCGCCAAAATTAATTAATTATTAATTATATATAATAATTCATTTAATAATATCATCCAAATTATGAATTCCTTATAAAATTATAAGATTATAGACATAACTGACGATTCAATCGCATTAAAAGCAAATTGAAGATACTAACATCAAAAGGCATATTTAAAATATCGATACACATTTATTAATTATATATTCAAAATAATAAATTATAAATAAACAATATTAAGAATTCTTTTATTTGTTAATAATAATATAAATTGAATTATTTAAAAATATTATATAAAAATATATCAATATTAAATTATAGATTTTTAATATTTTATTTTAAAATATATTATTTTTTAGCAACTATAAATACGTATCAAATGTACATCACACGTTACCAAGTTCAACCATGTATTTCAGTTTGATAACGAAAAAGACTCTTTTTTTTTCTTCTTCTTCTTTTTCTTCTTTTTCTTTCAAGCAAAATAGAAAGTGACACTACAAAAAACCTGGGACCCGAATTTATCTTCTTTTTCTTCTCCGGTGACCCCAACAAAGGGGGGGGGGATGGCGGAGATGTGGGGATGGCGGGTGGTTAGGTTAATGCGAGAAAAATAATTCCCGCGTACGAAGGGACGACAGCCGCCCTTCGGTGAAAGCCACGAGGGCGGAGAAAAGGGCGAGCACGTGTGCTGTCACTTGCCATTTTGGTCGTCCTCTCCCGTCATTTATATCCTCTATTTGCGGTTGGGACCCGAATTCTGTACACCGTTCTACCGCCCTCACTTGCCGGTGTTTATGTCGATATATATATATATATATATATATATATATATATATATATATATATATTTTCTCTTTTTTTTTCGTTCAATACAAACCGAAGTACGAACGAATTCGATAATGTGAGCAGATTTTTTTTAGTATAATATATATATATATATATATATATATATATATATATATATATATATATAATGAGAATCTTGAACTTATCAAGTGCATCAAATAACTTTCTACATAGTGAAAGGCGTCGGAAGTTGAAGATCAAAATCGAGTCGATAGTAAACTTTGAGTGGTAATAAATTTCAAATACAAGTATCAATTGTGTTTATATTCACTTTCGATCGTTAAATTCACTCGAACAATCATTTTACATTATATATATATATATATATATATATATATATATATATATATATATATATATATATATATAATATGACTTAATTTTGTGATTTATATGCAAATAATAACGAAAAAAATAATAATACAGAAGCTAAAATCGATATCAGATATGGTTTTAAACGACGGTTTGAATCGCATTAATTCCGAAACATTTCACAAATTCCGATTAAAAATAAATAAATAAATAAATATATATATATATATATATATATATATATATATATATATATATATATATATAATGATAACAATTGAGAAGTCTTTCTAAGAACTAGAACGAATAATGTAAAATTTTCCAGAAGCGATTTTCATAGATTGTTGGGTGAACTTTAACAAAACATTCTCTAAAGATTTTCGTTATATTTATATTATAAAAATAATCGATTTTATTTTTTTTATATAATATAATTTTAAATATTTAAATATATTGCAATTATCAATTCCGCTTTTATGCATCGTTCACGGAAAGCTTGACAATTTTACGAAATTTAAACGTCATAAACCGCATTCAAAACATGACCCGTTTTTGTTTTTTTTTCTATTTTTATTTTTAAAAAAAGAAAATTTTTCGCAAATTGTATATGTATATATATATATATATAAAAGATCATCCTCTCAAAATAAAAAAAAAATGGGAGTAGAACGCGAAAAACTAAAATAAAATAAAAATTGTAGCGAAACAAGATAGCGATTGCGGGACAACCGGTCGCGGTCCGATTGTCCGGAGCTTTTGTGCGAAAAGTCGGACTGCGCACTTCGTGAATTTTCTAGGGGTGGAGTGGGATGGATTTTCGTTCCGGGTTTTTCGCTCCGCGTTCCGTCGGCTCGTGGTCAACGTGCGTGAAGACAACAATTGACCGGAAAGAGATTGCGACCGTTGTAAAGCACGCGACCACTTCTATTTCACGTTTGCGAGACACGAAGTATTTCCCATTTTTTTATTATACACACACACATATATATATATATATATATATATATATATATATATATATATATATATATATCCTTTTATTGTTTTAGACCGTTCTCATCCTTTGTGCGTCCTTATTTTACACTTTATTTGCATGAAAAAACTATTTATATATAAAAAAAAAGGATACAGTTTAAAAACAATTCGTACGACTGATATGTGTCAACTTTCGAATAATTGAATAATATATAAAAAATACAATATTAATTTATTGTAATTTTAACGAATAATGTCTCATTATTCATATTGACATTGATAATTTTCAATTATATATATATATATGTAAAATTTATTAATCAACATCGAAATATGAAAAATTATAATTTATATATTATATACTAATATAAATATTAATAAATTCATACATTTTTTTCATCTATAAAAATAGGATGACCAACCGTCTTTCATTATTAAGTAACCGTCTTCTTTGAAAATCGTTTTTGATCTCACATTTATTTTATTTTTTTTGTAAATTTTCATATATGATCGATTTTAAGACTTTTCTAATTGATAAAAGTACCCTTTTCTTTTATAATCGTCGAAGTCAATTTGAAAATTTCATTGTATATAGCTTTAAACGTTAATTTAAAGGTCAAATAAATATATCGATAAAATATATATATTTATAAATCAAATACAACTATTTAAATTTTCAAAAAAAAAAAACATTTTTTTTTTTGCTTTTCAGATAGAAATAGATTTGTCTTTGATCTTCAAATATCAACAAATTATATAATGACATAATACAAATATCTATTGTTATTATTTCGTCAAATTATATAAAATAAATTATATTAATATAATTTTATACCAATATTTAATTACCTATTATATAATAAATTCTTTAATTTCGTATAGTAAACACGCTTTAAACATCAATACATCATATCTAACTAACTAAAGTTAATACAACCTTTAATCCGAAACAAACATAATTTTACGCCAACAAATCTACGACGCCGTAAAACTCGATTTATTTATTTTTTTATATATATACATATATATATATATATATAACCGCGTATAAAATATTAAAGCGAAATAATACCAAACATAAACTGAACTAAAAGTGGTTTTCACGTTGCTCATCATACTAAACTATTCAACGGATTATAATATTTTGATATTTTGTTGGCATAAGCTCGATTCTGTTTGAACAACTTAAAACTTATTAACCCCTTACGAACCGGGGGGGTGTTTTATGTCAATAAAGAACATGCCCCGTTGTCGACTTTGGTCCTAAACCATTATCGGCACACGAAACTCATTATTCACCAAGAAAATCTCTATATATTAAAAAAAAATCAAAGTATAAAATTAGTAAGAAAATTATATAATTCGACAAACGCGTACGAAAAAACTTTTAATAAATCGATTAAAAATATTTCATAAATTTCATTGATATTTTTTTTTAATTTTTAAATCGAATAACAATCTTTATTTTTTTTAACTTTAATTTATGTATATAAATTAATAACATTTTTAAAATCAATATAAATAAAAAATATATAATAAAACGAACTATATAATTAAATAATATATTTTTTTCTCTATATAGATCTATTTAAAATTTTATTATTATACATAAAAATATTATATTAGATATTTTTTCTATTAATATATACATCATAAAAATGCATGTAAACTAATATAAATATTTAACATTACAATAAGCTTTCTTACAATATATGCAAAATGTAACTATTTTCTTTATATTATACAGGACATTATTTTTAAAAATTTAAAGCCATTTCTTTTACTAGGAACTGAAAGCCGCCGCCGGATTACTATTTGAATTTCAAAAGTCTTTCTTTGTCACAGGAAAAACGCTTTATATAATATTTCGCATTCTCGTCACTTTATCGTTTATGTGATTTAACACAACATTATTCTTTAGAATCTTGAAATATAACACAATATTCGTATACGGCTTTGCAAATAGACATGAATTTTGAAGTTTTACACAAAAGACGTTTAAATATAACATACAAAGTCGCATTTTATATATTTAAAGTTTTGACGAAATATGTGACATTATTAAATTTCGTTATTATGTTATTTTTTTTTTATCTAATCTACATATTTGTATTATATATATATATATATATATATATATATATATATATATATATATATATATATATATATGTAATATATTAAAAATATATAATCAACTATACGGAAGTTTTTATGAGATTGATAGATATTTTATCGATAACATTGCTATATTTCTATATAATTAAAATTAAAATTTTTAATATATACAGCATGTATTCAAAAAGTAATGAGAATTTTGAATTATTTTGAACGTTTATAGTGATTAATATCCAATGATTTTAGCATATCAATTGCATCATATAATACAATTTTGAACTTTAATGTTGTCTTAACCTTTATATTTTTGCCAGATATGGTCTTATATGACATTTTTTTTATTCCAAAAATAAAGAGAATCTTGAAGGACTGTCGTTTTATAAGCATAAATGAACTCGAAGCTATCTCAAATATCAAGTTCTAGAATTGTTTTGAAGATTGAAAGAGAGCTGACATAATAATAATATTTAATGGGAACTATTTTAAAGAGAATAACACCAATCTAGAGTTGATGTTGAAAATTTTTTTTATTCATAAATGCCATCTTTTTACATTTAAAAAAGTAAAAAGATGTGAAATCAAGTATGTAAGAAATCAATAATATTTAGTTATATTGATCTCTTAAAATTTTATATATAAAATAGTAAATATATATATATGGAAAAATCACATCGTACTAGGACATGAATAAAGATCACACTTGCTATGTTAATAAGCCACTAATCTAAACGAATAAATAATATAATATTATTTTCAAAAAAAAAAAAAATCTCATTATTTATTAATAATTATTATTACACTGTTCGTAGATTAAAAAATAATTAATAATTCATGATACGTTAAATTCATATCAATATTATACATGATAAATGTTTATATGAAAAAAAAAAAATTTTTTTTTTTCAATTTTTTTCATTTTATAATAACTGAATCAAAACTAACATTTTCGAAAGCTCGACACAAACTAAAACTCCCCAGAGGACCGCAGCCAACACAGAAGGGCGGTTTATGGTTCGCTAATTACTTTCCGCGTTTGCGCTCAACTACAATGCAAGCATATAAAAGGGACTCGTCGCTTTGAAATCATACCCAATCAACTCATATCATCACGCCTCGTTTCCTAAGGCTTTGCCGTACACCTTGTAACATATATATATATATATATATATATATATATATATATATATATATATATATATATATAATATATATATATATATTCAGACAGGACATAGCCAACAATTGTCAAGCGTAAGGTGAAATCCATCCAGGGCCTCATTAAATCTTCGGGAAGGTCGCCCTATGTGAACAAACATGACCCGTGAACCATTCAAACTAACATCGTATATAATAATATATATAACACATATATTATTTTGAAAAACAACAACAACAACAACAAACCCCCCTCTTTACAAATATTTGTCGTTACACGACGACGATCTTTAATTAAAGGGCGTCCAGTGTACTTAACCCTGTGTTACTTGTTTGCACTGCTATTTAATCGTTTCGATATATAATAATAGCACATAGCAAAATTATGTTTATATAATTATTATCCCTTTTAATTTTCTAAAATATCGTATATTTATGAACGTTTGATAGTTTTTATTGTAATTATATACCGTTCATATAATATAAAATATTAATATTTTTTAACGACACCTGTTATAAACGAATACTTCATTAATGTGATAAATTGAAAAAAAAAATCTTTCATATAATAATAATATAAAATATACATATATAATTAATGTAATAAAACGTATTTGATGAACTTCGCGTTTAACAATCGGTAACAAGTCGTTAAAGTAACTGTACGGTTTAAAACTTTAAAGCTACGAACTGTGTAAGTTTGAATCAATTAATTGTAAATTAACTAGTCCAGACTTGTTCAATTCACTATACGAAGACAAAACGCGGTCCGAAACAATCAAATATAACAATCTTACATATCTGCAAATAGTATATATATATTCTTAATAAATTAAAATAAATATTTAATATATTTTCCTCGTATAAATATATATATATATATATATATATATATATATATATTGTATAAATTTTCATCTATATTATTATCTTACATAATATTCAATTGCATCGTAATAGCTGTAATATTTGTGGTCACGCAGTTTCTCTAACACTATTATTTCGGTAGCACTTTGATTCGATGCAAAATTGATATTCTATTTTGAATGTTGAATTGTGATTCTGACTGCAACTGGTTCAATTCTCGTTATTATCTGCATAAATAAGAATTTAAACCCCCCCTCCCCCCGAAACCGTTCTAATATAAACCGCAATTTGGCATTCGAAGCGATATTTCTGTTAAATATAATTAACATTTATATATAATAAAATTTTACAATATTTTTGAATACGTTAAATCAATAATGCTGATTTTTTTTCTGATAATTATTTAAATAATCAAATATAAATTTCTCGATATTTGTAACAAAATTGCATTCAAACTAAATTTTCTCGTCAAATTATATATTAAACTTTCAAGACAAAGTATGCCTTATAGAATATAATTTCAATCGTTATTGCCTTTTATTATTTTTGTGATTTGCATTATTTTAGTTTTATTGTATATTTTTTATTACAATATTGACTATATTTTTACTTTCTAATTTGTATTATTTCACTTAAAATAAAAATATTTATTATTGAGTGAACAACTAAATGCTTGCGAATTTTATCCATAGATTAATGAATAAACACATTTATTTCGTTTTAAAAACATATTCATTATTTATCTATATTTTTTTTAACGTTTGTAAGTACACATTTCAATCATATTATATTGCATTATTTCTATAAAAGAAAGAATATATAGCAAACACACATGAATTTATGTGTCATATATGAGAATAAAATCATAAAAAAAAATTATAATATATCACTATATGAAATATAATAAAAGATTATTCATTAAAAATATAATGCATAATTGAATAAATTTATATATTAAACGAAAAATAGTATTTTTTTTCTCTTACTCAAAATTCATAAATACATTTAAATAAATCAATATCGTATTAAATATACAAAAACCATCTCAAAATATTTATATAAATTTAATAAAAATTCATTCTCTATTCAGAGTTACTTATATACTATTGGACATAAAAACAGTATATATATATATATATATATATATATATATATATATATACACACATTATTTTTTTATGGAAACGGTCCATCTAACGATTGCATAGTGCGATTTTTCGCTCGTTTTCCGCTTCTATTTTTCTTTTATCACTATTCATTCATTCATTCATTCATATCGATTCGGTTTATTTTATTATTATTATTATTATTATTAGCGTAAAATCCTAATGGACACGACGGTGGGCATTCGGTTGCGATCAGAGGCTTATTGAAAATTTATAAAGGCTCAAAAGTGGACCTACGTGCCGCGACTTTTGGGACTTTGAGCTTCCCGCTTCTAATTTAGAGACTCGCGAAAATGCACGCGTCGTGAATAATGTATCGTTCCGATTTCGTTTTTTTTTTTCTCCTATTTATTTTTTTATATTTCATATTTTTCATTTCTATATGTATATATATATATATATATATATATATATATATATATATAAATATATGTCGAGCTTAATGCCCCCGTGCTCGTGTTGGAAAAAAATTCGGATTTTTCTCTTTTTTTTTTCTTTTCTCTGAACACCCGCAGTGTTTTCCCATATCGGTGGTCAATGGGTGGGAATGGGTTAATGCCAGTGCAGATAGACCGCTCTTTAACGTCGAACCTAATGGACACAAACGAGCAAAAAATGCTTATACTTACATACAGCCTTGTCCAATAGTATCAAACCATATACCATATATATATATATACGAAAATAAATCACATACAATAAAATGTACTGGCGATTTTCCGCCATCACTTCAACCGATAAGTCTTCGATTTCGTTTAAATATATACAATATATTTTAAAACTGTAGATAAATTTTAATTTATAATATACTTCATATCGAATATTGCATATTTAAATATTGATATAAAAAAAAAATAAAAATATGAACAGTGTTAGATTTTTAGTGGTGTCGTTCGGAAAATGAAGGTGAATGCAATATTACACGAAATCGACTTACTCTCCCCGGGGATAGATTTGATGGATACGATGAAAATTTTCACCGTTGGTCTGCGAAAATATTTATTCAGATTTCACGTTTTTCGGTCGGTGAAACGGTGAATAAGTCGAAAAATATGTTAAAAAGTGCAGCGTTGTGTGCAGACAGAGCACTTTGAGTGCATATTTCATGAACGACTTTTCACCGGAAAAAGAAAACGGAGCCTCCGCAAGCATAAAATTGTCTCAGAGGCATCCAACACCATAAACAAACCGGTTATAAGTTACTTTAAAAAACTACCTATGTTATATGGCGCGTCTTCTGAGATATTATCAAAATATATACGTGTTCTCATATTATATGAGAATACTGTGGTTCAAAAACAAAATATATATATATACCATAATACGCTCAGTTTTCAAAATTAAATCCAATTTTATATTAAATTATAAAAAAATTCTATTTTATATATATAAAATATTATACTCAGGCATATAAATATCGTCCAATATATTTTAAATATTATTATATAAAAATTTGTACACGAATCTACTTTTAATTTTTAATTTTTTAATAGTTAAACATATATTACAGAATCGATAACATAAATAATAACAAGTTTGAAGACCATATATAAAGCTAACGACTCGATTCTTTAAATAAAATATCTGAAAATTTTCAATATGACGTTAATATTCTTAAAATAATATATAAAAAATATCTCAATAAAAAAAAGTACAATTTTATATTTTGATTTTAATATAGAAATTTATGGCATATATATATATATATATATATATATATATATATATATATAATAAAATTTACTTAATTTTTTAATTAAATATACAAACAAATTAATAAAAAAATATTATTAATTTTATATTTAATTAAAATTTAATATATTTTATATATTGAATACAACTTTTGAACCAAACTGTATACGCGACCGGTAAAATATTATTGTTCAAAATTGCGAAAGAATCGCAACTATTCGCCGTTCTAGTTTTGAATTCGCATTTCATAAATCTGAAGGAAAATATCCTATAAATTCTGTCTAAATAATCGAATTATATAAACAAAAAAAAAATCGTACCAATTAAATTGCTGAAAAAAAAATGAAATTTAAATTTAAAATTTATCTGCATATTTACAAAATATTTTATAATGTTTAATCTAAAAAAAAATATATTATTTATAGCATATGAAATATAATAATAAGCACCAATTATATAATTTATATCGAACGTTGAAAATCAAAATCGATCCGATAATCTTAATATTAAAAAAAAAAAAATAAAAAAAATAAAGCGAAATCGCAACAATTCAACGTTTGTTTAACATAAAATAAAGTCGATAAGATCCCACTGAGT
>JANIJI010000005.1:462500-490000 GCA_024500535.1 Leptonema lineaticorne | reverse complement strand
ATTAAATATATTTTTCAATATAATTTTCGAAAATCATTTGGCGGAATTGTTACAAAAATAACAGTCAATATATATATATATATATATATATATATATATATATATATATATATATATATATATATATATATATATATATATATATATATATATATATATATATATATGGTATATATTATTAAACTTTCATATATATAACATTTACTTTATTATGTATTAAATGTTAAAAAAAATATTTTCTCAATCATTAAAAATATATTTTTCGAACAATTTCTAAGTAATCGTGACAAATAATTGTCCTTTAATATTATAATTCAGTTATATGTACCATATTATATATCATAAATTCAAATTGATATAAAAGGTTTTTAATTATTTAAATAACCTTTTAATAAATTACTCGGAAGTTAAATCACATTTCAATCACTCGAAAAGAACATTAATTATTTTTTTATTTCTTAATTATACAACTATATATAAAATTATTATGTTTACATGTAATATATTTTAATCATGATTTTTTATTTTCATAATATTTATATCATCATCATTTTTTTTTAATTAAAAAATTATATTCCATTTTATTTTGGTAAATATATTACACACTAAACGATAATAAAATCGAAATTGCATCATGGCTAAGAATCATCGAAAGCCGCATTTGTCGAAATTTAATTTACTTTTGTTCGACGAAAGGGTGGCACGAAGGGCGGATTGGTAGATATAAGGGATCGAACGAAGGGCGGCCGATGGGCTGAAGGAAATTTTTTCGTTACCGCTTTTATCTCTTTTTCTTTTTTCAACGTTTTATTGTCTCTATATTACGAAGTTATATCCGTAAACGCAAACACTGCAACAGTTTCAGTCGTTTTTGCACGCGAAAAATATAAAAATGATACAATTTTCACTACATAAATTTTATATTTTTCATTCGGTTCGACGCTGTTTGAGGCTCGATTTTATGCGTTTTTAAGTGTATTATAATATATATATATATATATATATATATATATATATATATATATATATATATATATATATATATATATAATGTCAACTCTCTTTTTACACAACATACGACATATAGCAAATTTGAAGATATGTTCCACAACTTTAAAAAATTGTGTAAGACGAAAAAACTTCATATATTCATATATCAAAACGTTCAAAAAGGTAATAAATGAAGTCTATATTATAAAAAGGATTTATAAAATAAATAAATAAATTGTAATAATTCAAGTTATTTTAATTTTAATTAACACAATTAATTTTGATATTTTCGTTTACAAATCGCGATTTTCAGCAAAATTATGACGAATTCGTGCTAGATCAAGAAAAAAATCGTGTAAAAATTATATCAATTCTTATTGGTGAACCGCGTTATTTCAAAATCGTGTTAAAAAAGGAGTTAGGCGTTCGAAAAAACTCAGATTTACATAACTCAGTTGTTTTTTTAATTTAATATTTGCATTGAATAATAATATATTAAAATTATATAATGATAAAAAATTATGCATATTTCTATATTAAATCTCAATTATATTTTCTATCGTACAATTGAAAATATTTCATTGAATCAACTTTACATCATTATTTAAAATATTTTATTATAAATTATATTCAAAAGATGTTTTTAAAAATAGAATATATATATATATATATATATATATATATATATATATATATATATATATATATATATATATATATATATATATATATATATATCGAGAAAAAGTAGGTCAAAAGTTTTAACTTACATAAAAAAAAATAGAAAACGACACAAAGATTAATGGGTGCAAACTTAAGTGAAAATTATTTATAAACATTATATTTACATAAATGAATATTTATCTATTTTGCGTGTTCAAATCGTGCAAAACTCGAATCTACTAAGTTTCCTTACGAATTTTGTGCGATATTGTTAAAACAACAATCGCTATTCATATGTTAATTCGTTGGCAATTAGTGCGGCAGACAACGGGTTAATATATATATATATATATATATATATATATATATATATATTAATCAAAAATTTAAAATTAATTTAAAAAATAAATAGCGTCGATAGTTGACTGCGGAAAGCTTTCGACGAACGGTTCGCGAAAGCTTTCGTCGCTCGAATCCCGGAAAATATTTAACATTTTCCGAATACGTTAAGAATTCTGGTGAAAGTGAGCGCGAAAATTACACCGTGAATATTTTAATGTAGGCACGAGCAACTTTCGCCGAACTAAATTTAATATTTATTGCCCGCGAAACGTGAACTCAGTCGCCCACTTTGTCGAATATCGATCTGTTTTTTTATTTATTTATTTATTTATTATTGTCGCTGTTTGTTTATTTAACGGTATAAAGTTGAATTTTTAAAAATATTATTTTTTCAAATCCAAAAATTTATTGTTAAAATAGTAAGATTTGAAAGCGCAACGAAATTCTATATATGATATTAATTGTTATTGTTCAATATATCATATAAAAAAAATTATATTTTTTTATGCTAGTTTTTTTAATATATAATAAATAAAACTTTCCATTACAATATAATATTTATGATATTATATTATAAAAATAGATGTATGAACAATTTATTAAAATTCATTACAAAAAAAAAATACATCAAATAAATATACAAATTTTTATGCTATATTTAAAGACTTTAGAAATCGCATGAAATATAATAAATTTATATTAAAATAACACTAAATAAAAACGCACACATTTATAATAAAATAATACAATGCCGAAGAAAAAAAAATCGCATATTCGAATTGAACGATAAAATTTACATACAAAATAGTCATTCAAATATTCATTGTACATAAAATTATTACGACAACAAGTTTATCGACGTTTTTAACAACAAAACTTGCACTTAGATCTCTCCGCGACATAAACCATCATTACATAAAAATAAAATAGAAAAAAAAGGAAAAATATCGGGGGGAGGAGACGGAAAAAGAAAGGAAAACCATCCGCCCTTTCTTGATATAAAATTTCCTCTTAAACGTGACCCACTTCGACACCATTCACGAAACATCTTCATAAAAGTGCAAAAATATCACACCCTGCACAACAATAAAACACATTCGATAGACAATGCATTCAAAAAATAAATAAATAAATAAATAAAAGGCATTCGTGTTAAAAATTCGGATCGTTCGAAAGCGTAAAACGATACACGTTTAAAACGCGACTTTATTATAGAAAATTGAAACCGGAAAACGACATCGATATGTTAACACGTGCAATGCGGATATTTTTCTTTATGTTGTTAACATTAATGCGGCGATGCGATATTTAAAATTTGATGAAAAATAAAATTTTACAATATCAAGAATTTTAAAAATAATAAAAAATATTAATATTTTTATTTTTATTTTCTATTGATATATCATTTTTTTTATTATAAATATAATATATGATTAATAAAGGAAAAATATAAAGGTATGTCCGATTAAATCGGAAACTAGATAAAATATCCGTCTTATATTTTGACAAATAAGGAAAGAAAAAGGAAACGGAAGTCGCGTAAAAAAAAAAGAAATTTAATCCGAACAGATGCGACGGCGTCGACTTTTATAATTTTTGCGGCTTATTGAGAAGGGGGGTGGCAAGTTAGTAAAAAAAAAAAAAAAAAAAGTAAAATAAATGTACGGCGTCGATGCGAAGCCATCAAAGGGAAAAAGTTGTCTGGAGTTGTTACAATCGCGATGTTAGCAGATCAGCGTATTCCTTTGACGAAGTCAAAAGCGTAAAGTCGTCCCACGGTTTGTACCTTCGTTTCGAAGAGTTCCACCTTCACATCGCGTAGTCGAAGGTAACATAATAAAAAAGTTTGTAATTTATGGAAAACGCCCGCACCCTTAAAGTTGAACCGGGAGGGGGGGGGCGGGGGGGGAGTAGGGAAGGCAACGCTTTTCACCGCCCCAGCCACCGTTCACTATGATACCGAGCGTGAATTTCGGGTGGTTTTTGAAATGTGGGACGAAAAAGGGAAAAGGGCTTCCACTTTTTAATAATGGGTCCCCGAATTCACTTTGACGGGAGCAAAAACCAACCGCCCTTTCCACTCAATCTGCATACCGTGGATATTTGTAGTCCAAAAATTTCTGAACTCGTAGTAAGCCATCGTCAAGGTCGCCAGTTTTCGAACCCTTGGGCTATTTCAACTTGATGGCGGAGGAGGGGGGTGGTGGTGGTGTTTATAACTAAAAATGTTACCCTTTACAATATATACGATATCCAATATCATTTTTGTTAATCCACGAAAATTAGCACACTCCCCCCTCTTCTAACTCTTTAATTAAATTATAATATAAATCGCGCAGAAAGTGACGACGAATTTTCAAAATTTCCACTGCCCATAAACAAGAAAATTTTTATAATAATATCAAATTACATTTTATTTTAAAACGATTAATTTATACGGGACCTCAAATATTTTTATGACATATATATTATAAATATAAAGCAAATATATGACAATATATCGATTAATAATAATCTATTAAAATTACTATTTAAATGTATTTTTTTATATAATATGATTAAAAAAAATGAATCAAATATATATTTAAAAAATATTATTTCATTTATTATTATTTAAGAAACCTTTAAGATTAAATAAAATCATGTTAAATATATATTAGTCATAAAAATATATATATATTTATTCGGATTAAAATTTTATTCCAGCAATGAAAATTCTATAAAATTATTATATAAAATAGGTTAAAAATTTTTTCCCACTGCACATACTTCCTTTGTCCAATATATATAATTTTATGCGAAATCGTGCCACCCTTCGTTTTCCCATAGAGAGAAAATATTCGCTAACGGGAAAATTTTCGTATCCCAAAAAAAAAAAAATTTCCATATGTAAATTTCTAATCTGCGACGATTCTTTGCTAAAATTCTCCATTCGAACAAAATTTTCTTTTTTTTTATTTTTTTTTTATTTTGCCGGAAAAACTATTGTTTACTTATCTGAAAAATTCCATTGGCGCTAACAGTTTCATTGGGATTTGTTGTTATTTTTTTACATTCCAACCGCACGTTCTCTTATCGAAAATATTGTTGTTACTCTTCCGGTTACAAAAAATGGATTTTTGTAAAAAAAAAAAATATTGAATTATTTTCTCATATAATATTTTAAAATTTAATAAAATATATATATATATTTATTTAAGATAGTTATCAGTCATTATTCTACTCATTAAATATAAAATATTTGATTTCAAACAATTGTTGCAAAATGACTAATTTAACTGAACCATTCTTTTTAATAATAAAACATTTTTTTCTTATATAGATAAAGAAAAAAAAATGCAATCAAATAATAATCACATTAAAATGCACTCAATCATTTCATTTCACACGGGAAATTTAACATAATGGACTTTCTATAAAATTTCAATATTGATATAAAATATAGTATTGCAAAATTAAAACAAATAATATCAGTCTGTATAATTAAAAAATAGAGAACAATATAAAATATTTCTCATGAACAATTTGTACAATAATTTTAAAATTATATCCCCTTCACATATTAATATTATTATTGTTTAAAATGGAAAAATACTAACAATACTTGAACGGATGAGGGGGGGGGGGGCAAGTTCGCACAAAGAAAATAAGCATTTTATTGTACGTTATAATATATTTATTGATTTATTGCGATTATTACGATGCCATAAAAGTATAATGCATATCGGCACTTTTCGTTCGTATTTTATTAAGCACGTTTTCAATACGACACGTGCTTCTTGAAGCCTACCCATATTGCATTACGTTAAAAAGTATATTTAAAAGAAAATACAATTTTCTAGTCCTATTGATCCTGTCTTATAATTTCACTGAACAATTTCATATATTTATTTCAATTAAAATATATAAAAATCCATTTCAAATATACCTATAGTCAAACTTATCGTTCAATAGTGCGATTGTTGAATATTCTAAAAAAATATATATATATATATATATATAATTGCAGCTAAATTGCACGTGTTTCCACAGTTTTAGAAGCTGTCTTTTGGCATGGATTCCTTGTTGAAAATCGACAATTTCAATTGTTTTATTAGAAATATCCTCGGGAGTGTTTCCTTTTTATAGTCGACGATCTCACGAAACTTCAGTTCAGCGAGATTGCAATAAACCACGATCGAAATGGGACTTATCTGCGAAAAACTCATAGTTTCAACGAAAATTTCACACATATATATATATATATATATATATATATATATATATTTATTTATTCATTTAAAAATAAATTATATCAATTAAAATTTTTAAAATTGCAGTCATCTCTTGATTTACGCGTTATATACGCTCTTAATAAATACGATGCAAAAAAAATGCAAGAATTCGTATAATTTCGTTATATAAAAAAAACGCGTAAATTGAGAGAATTATTTTATATAAAATTCAAAGATGCCTTTAAAAAATCAAAGAATTCATACAAATTCATATACGTCACGTTAGATAGAAAAGTGAGTAAATTGTTAAATTTATTCCAAAAAATCCATAATTTTTCATATTAAAAAATATTTACTCAAAATTACAAATGACGTATAATATATATTATAATACCACGTCAATATTTTTAATATAATATATTGAGAAACAGTGCTACGGGTCAAGCTTCATATATAACATTTTTTTTTTACCGCAATTGAAGCGAAAACTATGTAAAACAAGTACCGCGTAAATCGGGATATGACTGTATATAAAATACTTAATCATACTTTATAATATATATAATATTTTTTCCATATATAATAAAACATATTAATGATTTTATTAGAACAAATTAACGATTTCCCAAGATCATTTACAAGTGTTGCCATATATACAAATTACCAATTAAAACACTATATATATATATATATATATATATATATATATATATATATATATATTAAAACTATGGATTACTATGCTGCATTTAGAATTCTGTTTTAGTAGTCAAGTTGAAAATAAAGAAAGAAAATGTAATATATCAACATTATAATAGAGACAAGTTTACATAACACTCAACGTTTATCTCTCTTCAACACACACACACACACACACACACACACACATACACACACAATTACACTATTATATTATAATACTGAGTGTTGAATAGAGATAAATGTTTAATGTTTTATGTTGAAAATGAAAAAGATGACTACGTTGCTATTTCTTATTATTCTATATGTTAATTAACCGTAAATATTCTTAATAATTTTAATATTTTTATTAATTTATATTTTATTCACATTATATTTAGTGTAAAATTGACTTATAACATTAATTTTTAATTTATATAAAATGTATAATATATAAAAATATAATGTTAATTGTTTAATATATATTTATCCTGAATTCTAAAATATAGAATCAGGAATTTAAAAAGTCTCATTTTATTTTATACTATTAAAAAATAATAATTTCATAATATGAACTAAAATTTTATTTTGAAGCCAATTACAACTAATCAAAATAATTCACAATATTTAGATATTAAAAATTAATATTGAAAATTTCATATATATATATATATATATATATATATATATATATATATATATATATATATATATATATATAATATCATATTTATATTAACATTTACAAACACCATGATATAATTAGCAAATATAAACGAAATACTAAAATATTAAAGTGTATACAAAAACAACGAAAATAAAAGTCATAAATACTATTGACAATTATAAAGTTGTATGAAAGAGTCGAAAAAGTATTAGAAGCGCTTTAAAAAAAAATGAAAAATACCGATATATATAAAAGTGAAAAAGACATTTCGACACGTTATAAAAACTTATAAACTTCGTCGTCTATTTAAAGGGTGAAAAAGGAAGCGAAAACTTTCATGCACATATATTATTCGGATTTTCGCGAATTTTTTCTATATATATATATATATATATATATATATATATATATATATATATATATATATATATATATATTTGTGGAGAAAAATGTAGATGTTTACTATGCGGAAAAGCTAAAAATTAATATCCGCTTTTCCTCATATATTGTAAAGCTTCGGGTGAATTTCGTCCTGCGAAATATACACGAAGTCACCCTTCAAATATCAAGGAAAAAGTATTATTGTTTGTATTGTGCGCGGCGTTATTCTCATTTTCCCCTTCATGATCCTTATATATATATATATATATATATATATATATATATATATATATACGACTCTGTTTTATTGAAATAATATTATATCGTTTTTATTTTTTCCCTCCCCTAAAAGCCTTCCACCTCGCTTACGCAGTAGTGTCATCCGCCCCTAGCATCCCCCACGTACAATTTCATATATAGGACTCATTCTATGGAACATTCGATCGTTTATGGAATGCTTCTTCTTATTTTTATTCGGTTGCATTCAATTTTTTTATATCACATATTCCAAAAAAATATATTTTATTATATTGAAATATAATATTACGTCAATTTAATTCGATATGAGTAATTTAATATATATATATATATATATATATATATATATATATATATATATATATAAACTTGCCTACAAACTCTAATGTGTATAATTGTCTAATATTATTTATTTAAATATAGTAATTATAATACGAATTTAATATATAATTACTAAATCAAAAACAAAATATTTATATGAAGGTTAAAAATTAAATTTCTATCTGATACTACAATCATACTATTAATTTAATTGTAATATAAATAGTAAACCTTTCTATATGTTTTTTATAGAAATTCAAAATTATTGTATTATTTTTTTTATAGTAATTATAAGAAAAAAAAATTGCAATCGTAATTTTTAATCATTATTGACAATACATATTATTAATGTCGAAATCATAGCAAAAATTTCAATAAACATTTTCTAATTAATATGCGTTCGCTGCGATTTAAATTCAACCACCGTCCGCCCCGTTCCTGAATTTTAATAAATTATTCCTGTTTATTTTACATTCGATTAAAATTAGCGACATCAAAAAATAAAACGACAAACATTGTGTGTTTATTAGTTAACAAATTTATTCGTTCACATAATAAACGACTAAACAGTATCTACCGGAACACATGCAAACCACCCACCCACCTCCCCATTCTACAAAAAGTACACACGCATATAAGAGTGGTTTTCTGGGGGGGTCGGGGGGAGCAATATATAAATATATTTTACATTTTCTAACGCTATCTCAAAAATATTTTGCGTCGTTAATTAATGTTTTATATTATATGTACATATTTATTTTTTATTTATACATGCACTCGCATATATATATATATATATATATATATATATATATATATATATAAATTGGCGTAATTTAATATAATACAACAAAAAGCCTGTACGCCACTGTATCAAAAATTACCATCTTTTGCCGTTATTTAAAATGCCCCGACGCAAATTTCAATAACGATAAATTTATCGAAAAATATTATATATATATATATATATATATATATATATATATATATATATATATATATATAATTGCATTGTATTCATATATTTTTGTAATTAATGGCATCCCTTATGATAGTATCAGTGTTTAATTTTATGTTATAATATAATTGTATTATACAGAAAAAAAAATATTTGTATAGAAAGAAAAATATAAAACTCCATGATGAACTAAATTTTGAATAAAATCGTCTTAAAAATATATTTTTTGAAGTGTAATAATAACGTAAATTATTTAAGACGATTTTATTTTAATCTAAAATGTACATTTATTAAAATATTTTAATATGATATACAGAAAAAAAATATATAATAAATACTTTGTTATGAAAAATTTTAATATAAAAGTTTTATTAATCGTCTTTAAATTTTATTATGAAAAAAAAAGATTATAACCCTTTTTCATATATATTTTATTAATTATTTTTTATAGAAAAAAAAATATGAAAAATGAAAAAACATAATTAATATAAAATTTATTGATTATTATATTATTGAAACAAATATTAATAAAGACAATTATTACGATATTTCATATGAAAATTGACGTATCAAAAAATAAAATATATAATATGATCATAATTTTTAAATGATAATATTTTTCGTAAGTGTGAAATTTTCGAATCACACTGTATATATAATATATGCGATCGTTGTATCAATTTATACCAAATATATTTTTAATATAGAAAAAGAAACCCTGTATTTCTCACTTGTACAAAAAGTTATATATAATTATATAAAAAATATTATTTTATATTCGTATCTATAATATATTTTCAATAATTTCATTATGCAAAAATTAATATGAATATGCTTTCAATTTTTTTTTTTTACTAATATTTTATATAAAAATCGAATATTGTAATAAAAATAGAAATAAATTTATTTTAATAATATACCCAATACAGACAAGTATAAAATAATTAAAATATATTTTTTTTTATTATAATACTTATAATATTATAGTAATAATTTAACTTGTACGACATTGAATCGACAATGTCATTTCAATTTAGTCGATATGTAATATATTCGTTGTATAATATTTCAAAAAATTGACCGTAAATATATAACTGCTTTAAAGTCAATTTTATGAAACCATAAAATCTGAAAACATCATAACTTTTAGAATACGCCAGAGATTTTCAACCGAATAATATTTTCAAAAATCATTCTTAATATAAAAAAATCAATTTTTAATAGAATTTTATTTATAAAAAAAAAATATTATCTTGATATATTGAAATGATGTTAAAAATGTTTAAAAAATTATTTATTATTATATAAATAATACATTGAGCTAACTTTTACTACTAGATTTTATTTTCAAATCATCAGTATTAAATTTAAAAAATATAATAATATAATAATCCATCAAATATTTTTTTTTAATAAAATTCGTTCATTTAAATGGATTAATATAATGAATTTTATATTTTAAATATATATATATATATATATATATATATATATATAGTAATAAAAAGAAAATATGATGATAATAGTTCAATCCTTTGGCAGTGCACTATCACTTTTTCCGCGAGCGTAGGCTTTAACGGCAGCCGATTTTCCACCTAGCATTCTATCTAAAAGGCTCTGTTTCGATTTTCTTCTCACAGCTAGAACCTCCCTGCATAATTCGTGAAAAACCTCTCCTATTTGAGCCACTTGTTCAGCCGCTGCTACTTCGAAGAAACTGCACTCGAAGTCCTTGGCTAGTATTTCACCTTCTTCTTGACTAACCTGCGTTCATAGAACATATTATATATAGATATATATATATACATATATTCTAAAGGAGAGACATTTTCAAGATGAAACTATTATCTGATTCTATCTTGAATTTTTGCCTCACCTGCCTCAAGTGCACCATATCGCCTTTATTGCCTACTAGACTCAACGGTATATCGGGTTGAAGCAATTGTTTAGCTCTACGTACATAGTTAAAGGAACCCCTATCTGTTATTGAATATACCATGAATAGACCGTCCGCCCATTGGATTATATCTGATGATGGTAATTCATCAAAATTCTGAAAAAAAATGTTTAAATCAAAAAAAACAAAATCATATAAAAAACATCGAATATTGCTTATATTGTCATATTTTTTTTTTCGATATACCAAAAAAAATAAACATTTAAAAATCAAAAATATTTATTAAAATATAGAAATATTTATCCGACAGTCGGTTATGTAAATCATGAAAAAAAAATACTGTGAAAAATTCCATATATTAAAATATTTATTAAAATAATAACATATCTCTAGTCAACAACACATTTGTTCGTTGTGCCTAAAAACCGCAATTTTAAATCCCTTAATCATTTGCATATTTTTGCTTTTCGGTTATTAAAGAAAATATATATATATATATATATATATATATATATATATAAATTAAATCTTACAGTTAAAATGAAAATCTAAAATTTGACAGTTCAATAACAAATTGGCATCATAAAATATGAAATACATGTTTAGAATCACTGATGTTGTAATAAACGTTCATTTTATTTAATGTGATATTTTAACACATAGTCAAAGTATGATTTATGTGATATGTAATATTTTTTTTAAATTTCGAATACACAGAGAATTATATATATATATATATATATATATATATATATAATAAAAATTTAGTAACACAACGAATATTTGATTTAATTTATTAATCAATATTAAAAATTTTACCTTAGGACAAGTATCTAAAATTTCAAAAAGAACAGGTTCATTGTCTACAAGCACTTCGTGTTTGTATCGATTATCTGAAAAAAAGAATAATTATATTAAAATAATATAATATATTTTAATATAAAAATATAAATATTATATTTTTAGAAGAGAAACCAATAAAAAACTATATATTGTATTGTATTACTGAATGATATATAAATTGTCTACAAAACGTTTCTCTAATATTTATTTCGTCATATATTTAATACAATATAATATTTAGAATATATTATAAAACCTCTAAAAGTACCGCTAATTTTAAAAAGATATATTTATATAATTTCGATAATAAATAACAACAAAAAAAAATTAAAAATATAAATTCAATATTAAATCATTGTAAATATGATAAAAATTTATAATATTAAAAATTTTAAAGGACAATATATATTTTATTTGAAATGAGTCGATAGCCCTTAATTATAAATTCATAATAATAAAGTCGAGCATATAATTATTTTTATTCTGTTCATTATTTTTTTACATTTTTTATAGAATGATGAAAATAAAATTTTAATAATTTATCAATTATTCTAAAATATATATGATATTAATAAATTATTATTTTTTTATTAAAATATATCGATCAATTATTTGAAATTTGTACTGTATAAATATAATCATAAAGAGATATTATAATTGTTAATAATCTAATAATATATAATTCTTAATAAAAAATAGATCAAATATATATATATATATATATATATATATATATATATATATATATATATATATATATATAATATTAAATGTACATTCGTTTGGTGAAAACGATCGCAATTAATAAATACACAAATTAACACTTGCGACCATTGCGTTTAACACACACACACACACACACATACACACACGCGCGCGCTCTAATACATTCTCATGGAAATGGGCAAAATGATGATTTTATTTATACGCGCTTAAAATGTACATATTCGACATAATTGAATAATTAAACCGCTATTTTCGTCGACACGAATTTCTAGATTATGAAACGCGCAAATTCCACCCACGACCAGTTAAAAAAAAAAAAAAAATATATATATATATATATATATATATATATATATATAGAAAAATATTCACCGATTAACCGGTCGAACTTTTTTTTTAACCGTTCAACGTTCGAAAAATAAAATATTTTACTAATTATTATTATTATTATTATTATTATATTTTGATATAGTTATAAAACGTTATTGAAACATAAAATATGTTTTATTATTAAAATTTACCCTTTTATCGATCAACGTCACCCTTTATTATTTTTATTATTATAATAATATAAAAACGTTGACCTTTCATTGTTGAAAATTTCATATTTGGCGTATATAAAATTAAATTTCAAGTATGAACAGATGATTTTTTTTTACGTATATATTATTTACGATATTAATCGATTAAAAACGCTGATAAAATTCGAACGAAACATATTTATTTATAAAGAAAAAATAATAATAATAATAAGACAAAATATTGTGTATATTATATATATTTTTTTTCTTTATCAAAAATATATTTTGATGCTCAAAAACCAAAAATAGATTATTTCTGACAATTCTTTACAATATTCATTAAAAATAAAACCTAGCTTTTCTATATAATGTAACATTATATAAATTTGAAAAAAAAAACGTTAACGAATTCATCCCTTAAATATAGCAACGTAAAATGTCAACAAACCTCCATAAAAATAATTACAATTATTTTTAAAATATCAAAAATGTGTTTGTTGTTTTTTTTTAATAATATATAATACATTTCGTGACATTTTCCACTAATATTATAAAAACTATATATTGATAAAAACCATTATATTAATTAAAATAATAGTATATTTATAAGGTTTTAAATCCCTTTTACATACATTATTATATATAAATAGTTATAAAATATAATTTTGATATCTTCTTTTTTTCAATTATATATTTATTAAGAATTATATAAACATCAAAAAATGAAAAAATAATAATAATGTCAACTATTTATCAAATTTTAATATTTAATATTGATTAAAATAATAGTGAATTTATATGGATTTAAATAATTTTCATATACATTTTATTGAATATAATATACTTTATTTCAATTTTATATATCAAATATTTAATTTAAATAAATATATAATCACTATAAATTAAAATAAATAAAGTCGGATCATCATCATATTTAAACGTTGATAACGTAAAGCGTGATGTACATCAAATTAATTTATTAATTTGTAATATAAAATATAAATTAGATAATCTCACCGATAAAACACTACATAATATCTAAAACGTACTAACTAAATAGTGCATCCATTTCATAAGTTTAGATCCGTCGAAATCCGCTAAAGCCTCGTTCGCATCTAGTAAACATTCTATTTAACAACGTTTTAACGACTGTTAAAATGTCGTTATTTTGGCATCGTGACAATTCGCAAGAAAATACTATTTTCGACATATTTTAATGCGAAATATTCATAAGTTTAGCAAAATTTAGCATTCCTTAGACGATACTAAATCATGACGAACGCAAAATAAACACTAATTTTCACTCAGTTATATTCTCAAAATAAAATTTAAATATATATATATATATATATATATATATATATATATATATATAATTGTACGTGTTACATAAAATTAAATCTTTAACGTCTGACTGTTGTATGAAATTATTTTTTGTATGAAAAAAAAAAAAAGGTTAATTATATAAACGTTATATTGGATATTTTCATGCGTTTAATCGTTTATATATTATTTATTCACACAATATTAAATCATCAGTATATTAATATGATTTTATAATATTGTTAATATTTAAATTATTATATTGAACATAATTAATTTTGTATATAACGTATAAAAATTGACTCGCCATAGTACGCGAGATTAAAAAGTGACTTTTTTCTAAATCAATCTTATCGCACTTATGCCTTTTGCGCTTTCAACATTTTATACAAGCATTATGCGCACACACACACACACACTTATATATAGTGGATTATTCAGTTAATGACCCTTTTTGCGGCGGCCAGATGCGCCGGATGTGTCCTCGTTACGTTTAGATGCGCAAAATGCAAAATTATCCGACACAATTCAATTACCATAGCAGACGAAATTACGTCAAATCTTCGACGGGGGTTGAAAAGGGATGTTTTCTTTTTTAAAAAAAAAAAAAAAACGAGGTTAGCCAATCGTAATACTTTATAATTTAGAATGACTCTCGTTACGCATGGAACGAACGGGCAATGTTTTGAAATGGGGGATGAAATTTTGCGCGGTGGTTTCGCGTCGCCATCGTAACTTTATGCGGCGAAAATGTCGATTGAATCGTTTCGTATATAGAAAATGAAATATAAAAAAATACGTCGTATATATAATAGAAATTCGCTTGTCGCAGACGATTTTCGTTTCAATTTCACCTTTTATATCTGATTATTTTAAGAGGAAAAAATCGAATATATATCAATTTTACTCTATATATATATTTAAAATTTTATAGATCAATTTTAATATATCTATAAAAAAAAATATTCATCATTTTCATATTTAAATAAAAATAAAAATCTATATATTTTTTTAAATCAACTTTGGCTATTTTTATTCTAACTGTAAAATTATATATATTTACATTATTTCTCTAATCTGTTTCATTCGTTGAAAAATCTAATATAGTTATTCAGTTTTATTTCCTCGTTAAACTCGTCTAGTAAACAAAAATTCAATATAAAAATTGAATATAAACATTACTTAGTTTTTATTATAGACTATCAAATAACGTTTAAAACTTTATAGTATTATCTTCTGTTTTATGAACGATAAAATAATATAAATTTGATATTAATTATATATATATATATATATATATATATATATATATATATATATATATATATATATATATATATATATATTTATATAAATGTGGTAAAAATTAAACACGATAAAACGAAACGGTTCTATTTTAAAATAGTCGTTTATAAAATTAATTTACTTATAACTGTTTTAAAAAAAAACATTTTTCAACATGAAAATTTTAATTAATATTTTTAACTAAATTTTATATTCGCACATTAATGAAACTCGGTTCGTTCGAATCTAGAATAATCGTATTTTTATTATATTATATAAATTATAATTCTATAATTATTTATTATATTTTGAATGAAACGCGAAATTTTTACTAATTCTGCGGTTTATTTGTAATTATTTGTTTTATTTGCACATTGAAGTTTTCAAATTTTAATAAATTATAGCGATAATTTGTGTTGCCAAATTTATTTTATTGATGATTTTTTGCGAAATACTATTAAATGGAATAAGTTTTATATACGAAAATAAAACATTATATGAAACAATATTTAACTGGAAAATTAAATTCAATGTGATTTTGAAATCAATAATTATCAAACATGCAATGATTTCAATATTAATACATATAAACTTCATATTATTATTTTCATAGTGAAAATTTTATATACAAATATCTATATAAATTATAAAAAAAAAATATTTATTTATATAATATTCACATTAAAGCCATTCTAAATATTATAGAGTTAAATGGAAATTTAGAATATAAATTATATTTCAAAATTCAAACCCGAAACTTACATTAACAATTATTTCGTAATCATATATAAATCTTAACATATTTAAATAATATATATGTATATATAAATACTGAAATAATACAATTTTAATACTTAATTACAAAATTATATATCCTTATATCACAATAATTTATCAAAAAAAAAACATTAAAATTATATATATACTGAAAAAAAACAAGGAAAAAAAACGGAAAAGAGCCAAAATGAATCGAGGCGTGAGATTGAATTTCACATTGCTTCCGTTTCCGTTTCACAATTGCACCATTTTACACGGTGACAATGCTTTAATTCTGATGACGTTTCACCTATTAAAAACCACCGGCCGTTTGTACAACAGCAACCCCCTTTAACCGCTACCCCAATATTTCATCCCCGTATATATTCCAATTGATAGTGGAGAAAAAATATATAAATTATCGATTTTTTTTTCCATCACTAATATCATATATAAATATTTTTTTTTATATATAGGACGTTCTCTATATAGAAATTTAAATTAAAATAATACATATATATTAATAGTTTTTTTTTTTGATATGAATTTGACTTTATTTGTAAGATAATTCTATATCATTTCACACGTGAACGTGAGATAGTCTAAACGGGAAGTTCAATTTTCGATCACTTTATTGCAAAAATTGATGCCGTTTATCTGTAATAATTTCACAAATATTGTATTCCAAGATGTCAATTGTTTACAGAAAAAAAATAGTTCAGCGATATTGAATCGCACGATCATGAACACCAATTTACTGATCCATTTTCATCATTAACTTTGTTTTTAAAAACCTATTCACCAAATGTCATGTGGCTTTATAAACTCTCAGACTAGATTCGTTCGTAAAATAAATAGACACAGCTTCAATTGTTGAGCAGAATTGCTAAATGTTTTCATTTGGATCTTCCTTAATAATAAGACTCAACAATAGCAATAGAATAAAACTGATGCATAATCTATACATGGTTATTCGAAGTAATTGCTGTGATGGACTCTGATGTTGATGTTTAACGAGTTTTTCAAACTGAACCACATTTTTAGCAATAAAAAATATTTATAATTTGTAAGTTTTAATTTAAATATAATAACATATCAAACTAAATATAAAATAAGTAATGGCTGCCAAATTAGTATATATATATATATATATATATATATATATATATATATATATATATATATATATATCAAAAAATGTTGTCAACAACATTATAGTATTTCGCGATAATCTATTTAAAATAGTATATAAAAAAATAAACAAATAATATAAAAAAATAAATAATATAAAAAAATAAACAAAGACGCACTCGCGCATATTTACAATGTATATATATATTATATATATATATATATATATATATATATATATATATATATATATATATATATATATATAGTATTTCGAGTCGAATTTACAGGATAAAATATGATTTATCTTAATTATTATATTAAATATATATATATATATATATATATATATATATATATATATATATACATATAAAAATTTTCGGATGTTCTTGTTCATTTCGAAAATTTTGTTTTATAAATACATCTTCGTACAAACTTGATTCTTTTACAAAGTATTAAGAATTTCTTTGTTACTTTGAAAAGCAATTTGAACTTGGTAAATATATAAAACTTTGCCGGTTCATTCGATGCGAATTTCATGGATATATATATATATATATATATATATATATATATATATACATATATATATATATATATATATATATATATATATATATACATATATATATATATATATATATATATATATATATATATATATATACATATATATATATATATATATATATATATATATATACATATATATATATATATATATATATATATATATATATATATATATATATACATATATATATATATATATATATATATATTAAGCCTGAAAGGTTTACTTGCATGTATATGTATATAAAGCGATACTGAAAAAAAAAATATATATATAATAAAAATAAATAAATAAATAAATAAAAACAATAGGAAGAAAATCGACAATAACGCTCTTATGAACATTTATTCTTTTCGAATTGCAGTCGATTATTGTCTACTTGGGTCAAATCCAGGCCTTCGTGTAATTTGTGGTGTTTTCGTCCAACAAAACCAGGCGGAATACACATCGATCGATTTACGATAGTACATTGTGGTCGGAAAAAAAAAATAGAAAAATAGAAAAAAAAATGGTCACTTTTCTATATCTATTATATAGTGCTTAAATCGTCATAAATAAATATATAATGTAAAATCGATATCACTTCACAGATCTGAATCTTATTTTTAATATAACTCTATTATATATATATATATATATATATATATATATATATATATATATATATATATATATACATATATACATATATAATAAATTTAAATATTTTGAAATTATAAAATGTATATAATATTCTAAAAGTTATTACATAATGTAAAAATTTTGCATATTAATTGAGAGTGCTGAATATTAAATCGGATATAAATGAACTTTTTACTTCTAAGAATTACCTCAACAACATTGAAAACGATTTTGTGCTATATATATATATATATATATATATATATGAGTGTGTGTGTGTGTGTGTATAATATATAATATGAATATAATTTTATACATTATATTTAGTAAATATATTTTAAAAATTTATATATAATATAATGTATTATATTTTTAAAACTCGATAAGATGGAAAAAAAATAGAATAACATGATCGTTTTTTTTTTAACTATTATTATAATATGAAAATAATATTTTATATAGAATTACTAAAAAATATATGATTATATATATATATATATATATATATATATATATATATATATATATATATATATATATATAGCAGACTAATTTCTTATTAAACATTATTCAACTTATAACTATATAAGACATGAATTATAGAGCATCCTTTAAATATATAAAAATCACACATTTTAACTTTTTCAATAATATATAATATATTTTTAAAAACATGTTGAACATCCAATTTTTGAACGACATGCAAGAAAAATATGAATATAAATTTTGAACACATATTTATTATGAATAATATTTTTTTCGTGAACCCACTGTATTTATATTTTTATATAAATATATATATATATATATATATATATATATATATATATATATATATATATATATATGTATATATATATAAGCGACAAATTAATATATGTATATTTGTAGAAAACATATAACTCTGAACGATTCGGTTTCCGCAAAGCGATAATTTGTACGAAGCGAAACAAGCGGAAAAACGACAAATGCCCGATAAAAGATCGATGGTATTTTTACGGATAATAAATGCATTCTACTTTTAGCATAAACAAACGATTATTTTATACGCAATTTATGCGAATATGTTATATTTTTTTATATAAATAATATATATATATATATATATATATATATATATATATATATATATAATAAAAATATATTGTATATTTATTATAGAAATATGCACTTTAAACTCTCTTTTTATCATCAAATGTTGAATATTATTGGTTAGATTATAATATATATATATATATATATATATATATATATATATATATATATATATATATATATATATATATATATATATATATATACATGATTAATATAAATATTTTCATGAGAAAATTAAAATAATTTCTAGTTATCGTACAAAAAAAATATTCATTTTGCATGATTTATAAACATTAAATATTAATCAATATTATTTAAAAATTATATTATATATCTAATTTCTATTTTATTATTATTTTTTTTTTTGGAAATTTACAACGAAGGTATTCAACATTTTTGAATATCTTGAAACGTGTTAGTTATGTGTAAATAAATTGAAGATTTTTAAATTTTTATCGAAAAACTAAAAAGAAGACTGTAACTGAAAATTACTGAAATCTTTGAGCAATTATAAAAAAATTGTACAAAATTAATGCGTATTCACATGAAATCATATATCGTTAGATGCATCTGGACTAAAGGGATTAAGCATCAAAAGAAATTTTCCAGATCGTCCGTTTCAAAGAAAACAGACTTCATATTTTATATAGAATTATCAAATTTCATTACGATCGACGATTATAAGAATATTTCATGTCTCTCATGAGGAAATTAACATCACAGAAATGAAAATAAATCAATGAAACACCGATATAATATTATTTACCAAGCAAGCCGAGTATTTGCTCCGCTAAATATTTCATGTCATATTTCAAAACTCTGCAATCCAGAATGTATACAACATATTTTAAACAGTTCAAGTGCTTATGGAATCACTTCAATTATTAAAACCGACAACAGAATTTCATTTCATCAACAGATGTTCAGTTTACATATTATATGTGAATTTCAACAAATAAATCAAATATTTTTAACACTTTTTATGATAGATTAAAAAAAATATTATACACTAACTAAATCGACAATATTCCATTTATTTTTGTATGAAAATTTCAATATATATATATATATTTTTTTTGTCAAGTTGCACATAAATAAATATTATAACAAATCATATGGTAAAATTAAAATTTTATATATAATAACACACAAAACAACAAATGTATAATATTAACGTCGATTTTAAAACGATTAATATATCATACATTACTATTCACGTGTCAACATATTGATTTCAAAATCAACTAATGCATATGCAAATTTAAATTGCGATTACACACAATAAACCCGTACACAATAATAGTCTTGTTCGATATTTGTTCTTATATAATATTATATTATATAATAGACAATAGATTTGTACGCTCAAATTTATCCACCTGTTGATTTCTAGTTTATATAAAATATAAAAAAAAAACTGAAAACACTATTATTTTACAAGCGACTTCAATGCATTCAATTATCAATATATATATATATATATATATATATATATATATATACGTGTGCATGTTTATTATATTATAATAAATAGTCGATTAAATTGAAGCTCATGCATCCTTGTGCTTTATATTAATATGTGCTCACGATAACGAGGTATTTAACATATCGTACTAACTTTAATAACTTGGAAGTTGAACAATTACTTTAGTTTATACCGTGGAATATATAAACTTAAAATGGAAATTTTCAACTCTGGTACGTGATACGAATGAGGGTCTCAAAATATATATGCATTCATATGACGTTAAATAAATATTTATACATACATACATATATATATATATATATATATATATATATATATATATATATAAATATAAGTTTCAAGATCATCTTTTTCATTTTAATCAATGTATATATTATATAAGGCAAATTGATATAAATAAAGTAAATATTCTAAAAAAAATATGTTGAAGTTGTATTGTATTATAATGTTAAATGAAAATTAAAATATAATCGAAAGAAATAGCGTTCGATATTTTATTTTCAGTGTTTTTTCAAAAAAAAAATTTTTTTTATTTTTTTTAGAATTTTTTTCATCTAGCCATTAATAATGCATCCACTAATTGATTCATTATTGATGAACGCAATGTTTGGCTTTCATCGAGTCCGTTATTATTTATTATTAGCGAGACGAACGGGTGAAAATGAAAGAAAAAAAAAGTAAATGTGAAAAAAAAAAGCAAAACTGTAAAATTAATCAATATCGAATTTTACGGATAATACAAATAGTCCAACGATAGATAAACCAAATAATCTGTTTCAAAATATAAATATTTACGACTAAATCGATTTGATGTCAGGATAAAGTGTGTTTCTGGTCGATTTCGCATTGATTCTCAAATATTTCTATCGTCGCGAATATATTATACGTCGTTTTATAATGCAATCATGTTGTTATATTTAAAATAATTAATTTAACTTAATCATAATTGAGTATAATATGGTTTAAATCAGATATTTGCAAACTTTTTTAAAGGTGGACTAGATAAAATAAAAAAAAAATATCTAGAAGATCAAAAAATGTTTTAGAAATAATAAAATATTTATATAGTCATATAAAATATTCAAGACCGTGTCGCAGGCCAGATTGACTTGCCTAAAGGGCTGCCCTTTGCCCGCGAGCCGTACTTTGCCCATGATTGCTCTAAAGATAATATGTTCTAGAAATCCTTTTTTTTTTTTTTGAAAAACCTACAAAATATTCATCTGAACTGAAAATTTGTATGAAAATTTTGTGGCGCATTTGAATTTGAAATCAAAGAAATTGGCACTAGAGAAGCAAAAGAATGGAAAAAAATATCTGTAATTGAAATATTTACTTATCTTAAAAACGGTGTTCAAAAAAAAAATTTTTTTTTTTTTTTTGAAAAAAATATTTATATTTCTTCAAAATAGTCACATTAAATATTATTATATTTTTGCCAACACTTCTTCCAATCCCGAAAATAATTTTAAAACTTGATATTTAGGATAACTTTAAAATTATATACACGGGGCTATATTTGGCAAATATGGAGACTGAATCATCATTACAATGTTGTTTTTTGCCAAAAATTCTCGAATTATAAAAATTTCACCGGTTATATTAGTCTCCGATTGATACGATTTTTTTCATTGTCATATTATTAAATATGTCAATCATTTTGAACAGTATTGAATGTGTAATCAATGTAAATAAAATACTTTATAAAAAAAAAATCATGAAAATTTTTCTTACTTTCTAAATGAAAACTAACCGTCTTAAAATTAATAAAAAAATATTTTATTTTATAATAATAAATATTTTAAATAAAATATATAGTGAATATTTCGATACGAAAATATGCGAGATTTAATCCCTTTTAGAAATCCGAATCCTGAATTCGAGCTGAAAAACACAGGCATTCGCTCAGGCTGGGGTGACACGTGTCAAGTATTGTAAATATACATATTTTTTTTTATTTGTCGCCAACAAAACATCATTATTTTTAACAATTCGCATGTTTCAATAATACGACAAAAATGTTTCGCATTACAAAAGGTTCGGGCGATTTAATTTTGATAATGCGCAAAAATCTGTATAGAAAAATGCTATTATAAATATAAATACATATATAAAAATAATGAGCAATATTATAGACGAAAAACATAGAAAAAATCTTATTTTATTTCAATACAAAAAAAAAATTGTATAATTATTATTATTTATTTTTTCTTTATAATATTGATAATTGATAGATATATGATGATGTTATTCAGCTTGTCGATCGTAAAAGATGGTCAAATATGAGGTTAAATTTTTAACCGCTTTTTTTTTTGTTATAATAACGATGATATCGTTTAAATTTATATATAAATGGTTATATTAAATCTTATAATTATAAATAATAATTGAGAGTTGATATGTGAATGTAAAGAAAATCGACATTTTACAAAATAATAAACGATTAAAATTTTGGTCTAAACTCGCGCTCACCGAAAATACTCAATTTAGGTAAGTGAATTTGACCATTTCACTTGTTAATTATATTAGTAAACATTTCACAATAATATAATAATTAAATTTTCATATTAATAATAAAATTATATGAATACTGTTTTTTTTTCATCGTTATAATATCGCGTTAAGCGAGGGATTATCATATGTATGCGTGTGTATGTGTGTGTGTGTTTTTTTTTTACAATGCAAAATCATCTCGACTACGCCGACGGACGAATTTCTCTTAGAGCCGACAGACCGTAAAAATTAGAAATAGATGAAAATAGCCCGCACCGTGCTGTAGCGGAGCATTTTTCACGGTCTGCGGCGTTCATTCATTACGACGCGCCGCAAAATAGGGCCGTCTACGTGACAGTATTACGCCGCATTATAAACGTTCGACTTATTCTACTCCAATTTAGCCTTTCCCCCCCCCCATCCCGTTTTTTTTTGTTTTTTTTCTTCTTTACTCTATTTTTTTTCCTTTTTATTTTTATTATTATTATTATTATTATTATTATTCTAAATATAAAAGAAAAGAAGAAAAATAAAATAAAAATAAAAATAATAGGAGGGGGGGGGATGGTGGAAAAACGTCTAAAGTCACTCTAAAGAAACGGCGACAAATATTGAAAACTTCCTAATGTGATTGATCGATCGAGCACCTGATCGAAAATGCAATTTGCTTTTAACGCCGACGACGGTTTTACGCCGTCGTAAGAGTAGCAAATTCGAATTACGACATCAATTTAGCGGCTCATAACGTTTACTTTTTTTTTTTTTCATTACATATATGTGTATAAAATACGTATAAATATATATGAACGTCAGCAAATTACAGATATTTCTTATGTTTTTTTTTTATTTATTTATATCTCAATTCTATATAATAAATAAATTATATTACTATATAATGTATTTATGAATGAAATAAATATTTATATTAAATATATAATCCACTGACTTGTTTGAGTATATAACAGAAATATTCATCTTCTAAATATTTGACTTTATAACTAAATATATGTGTGTGTGTGTGTGTGTGTGTGTGTGTGTGTGTGTGTGTGTGTGTGTGTATGTATATAATGTGATTTATATAGTTCTAAAAATGTACAAAATATAAATATTATATAAAAAAAATAATCACAATTATTTAATTAACATATCTATAAATTTCAAAAGATAATTTAGTCGAATAAAGTCAATACACCTTTCTTTGAATTACAGATCATTTATTCAAATTATGATTCATTTTTATTTATTTAAAAAATAATAATATTTTAATATACACATATTGTATATATTAAAATACGCGTATATTTATGAAAATAATTAATTACATACAGTTAATTCTATATTTGCAACATCAATTATTAATTAATGCGAATTATGTATAACTTGCAAAACTTGCTCATCTTCCTCTCAGGTAAATAAGATGTCGCGATGGGTTTGTCGTTAAGTTAAATCAATTTTATTATTACACATTTTAGCGATTCGAATTATCAAAGGAACGTGCATATATAAATTAACTTAAATATATTAAAATGCGGTTGCACAGAAGAACACTTTAAATTATGTATGTTAAAAAAAAAACAATATATTTTCTCATATCTCATTATATGTGAAACAATATTCAGCTCGCTTCTTGAATATTAAAATAATTTATTATATATATATATATATATATATATATATATAATTTGTAGAGACTTTGCTAGGTCGCGGTTTTGAACGGCATCGCGTAATGAACATCGAATTTTATTTGTGAATCGTGTTTGAAAGTTTCTTTGATATTTATGTTTCATATTATTTGCTCGACGTTCGTCTGGTTAATTAAGTAATCGACTGAGTTTTGCAAGTTAACATAAATATAATTGTAGACGAATTATCGACATTGCAATCCGTATTACATTTTTTTATTATAACTACGTAGATAATCAACGGACGAACGAAATGAAAACTTTCGAAACGAAAGACGAGTTTGAAAATTTGTGTTGTTTGCCGTTGAAATAAAATGAAGTGGGGAAAATAAAAATCGTTAAAATGTTTTATTTATTTTGAAATACAATTGTTGTGTAAAATTTTTCAAAATATGTATGTTTATATATTGTGATATCACTTTTATATACGTAGAAATGCAATAGAAATTTAACTATAAGCATAAAAAAATATTTAAATATTAAAATAATTAATAAAAATAAATAAATATTTGAAAATTGATATCAATTATAAATGTACAACATGAAACTCAAATTATATATTAAAATAACAATTAACTCTATTTCCGTATAAATAATAGTTGTTTTTCTAATTTAAATTGTATTTCTTAGAAAGCATATTTTTTAATATAATATGAAAATATTTAATTAAAAAAAATTATATAATATCAAAAGTCACAAATGTCATTTTGAAATTCTTGTTAATATAATAATTTTCATGATTTCCCATGTGAAATAATTAAAACAATTTTACAGTAGTAATTAAAAAAAAATAGCCACATGAATCTATTATAATTAAGTTAATGAATTTTTCTATTTTATGTGCATTTCAATACTTTACGAGTAATTATAAATTTATTTAATTTAAATATATATATATATATAAATAGTGTTGATTGCATTTATTACAGCAATTTCACGCAAATATCTAAAATTATACTGTTAAATTACTACATTAAATATTATTTTATTTTATAAATTTTAAATATATAAAAATAAATTATATATTATAAAATAATTTTCATACTTATAATTGTAATATTTTATTATAGTTAACGACGTTTGATCACAAGCTATCGACTCAAAAAGTTTAAAAATAACATATAAATCAGACTTTTTAGAAATATAATATACAATAACAACACGAATGAATAAACGGTGGCGCTTGCAACTTTTTGGGTCTGAGTTGGTTTTTCTGACATTCTTGATTTAATTAATTTTTAACCGACTATAAATTATTATTTTTCCAAAAAATTGATATATATATATATATATAAGTGAGAAATAATTGAAAAAAATGATCATTTATCACGAACAGTCATCGCCACGTAGCATCCAAGTTGATACTCTCGAAAATCTAACGACGTCCATCGGTTGTTAAATTCGCAGTTAGTTTCGTTCCAATTTTATATTATTTTCGCAGTTATACTTTTTTAACCCTCTTCTTTGGTTGTTTGTGTGCGTTACCTCCCCTATATTGTTTTTCCCATTATACACATATATATGTGTGTGTGTGCGTGTGTGTGTTCCGGTTTTTCGTTTCGTTTCGCGTTAGTTTTGCAAAACAAA